>JASDQU010818473.1:53387-76713 GCA_032191745.1 Picea mariana | reverse complement strand
TTGCTTGTACAATCACAATATTCTTCACTATGTTTCATTACATTGCCTATACTTCTTTATATAGCTCTCCCTATCTCATAGGAACCTTCTAGAGAGCCTTTTCACATTTATTACATTCAACTACCATAGTGGGTCTTTATTAATATAGTGGACCTAGTCCACCTTACATTGAATGACCACATTCTCATATATTAAATGAATTCCACTAATAACACATAACTACATTCCCATTGGGTACCTCCCTAGGTACCCCATATTACCTCCCTAGGTATACTACATTCCATCCCCCTTCACATATTTTTTCCTTGAAACATGAGAAGAAACCATACAATATGACCGGCTAAGCAATGTAGCCAACTGGTACCAAGTACGACCATCCATCCATCCCAATGGAAGTCGAACATGATGTCTATCTTCTACCTTTACACCCTTATCTTTCTCTACATTATGTTGGGGTTGCCATGGGATTGTTTTTGTAGCTTGAGCTCTTCCCGTAGTGCTGGTAGTCCTCCATGCACCTCTTGATCGGTTTCATGTCTGGTGCCCTACTGGTGCATAAATGTGTTGATGTAAATGCCCTTGCCTTGATGACTTTTGCATCTCTATATGATGTGGATGGTGATATACAACAACTGTAGGAATTTGTTCTTTTTTCTTCAAATCTGCAACACTTTTTTCCTTTGAGTCAATGACCTCAACTTCCTGATTATGTCCTTCTTGTAAGTTTGCTTCATCTCCTTCTGTAGACTTTGCCTCTGATTCAACTTCAGACTGGGCAATAACTTCTTTGCTAGCCTCCATGGGTCCATCTTTCTTAATAAGAGACACGTTCTGCAATGTGATTTTCTTTTTCTTGTACCACAACTTTAAAAACTTCTTTTGCACATTAATATTAATGGTACCCACTGATTCTATCCAAGGATATCCCAAACCAAATATCCACTCCATCCATATCCATAGCATAAAAATCTGAATGCAACACATATTTATCTATAGTAATCTTCAAATCTTTAAAAATTTGAACATTTTCACTCTCAACATCTATGCTTTGAATATTCTTTATTGGAACTTGCAATCTATTAACCAACTGAACATTGATAAAATTATGCATGCAACTAGGGTTAATAGAAACAATGATATTTTCTTTATGAATACAACCATGAACCTGTAATATAGATTTTTCACATGAAAATAAACTCTTGGTTCTCTCTTTATCCTTATTTTCTCCATGAGACCACTTGTCTAACAATATTTTTTCAATTTCTCCATTGGAGAGTCTCATCATCTCTTTATAATCAAGTGATTTCCACCAAATTGCAGCATCACCTTGTAATTTGAGACCTACCCAATGGGGTCAAGTATCTTCCCATGCCGATTTTCTTTCTTTAATAAATGATTCAATACTAGGGCCATCACATTTCCCCATAAAATACATCTTGCTATGAAAAAACCCAAAAAAATAGATCAATAAGTTACGGCAAAAAATCGCGGTTTTTTTCGGAAAAACCCTGAAAAACTGCTAAATTTAAAATGCTCATAACTTTACTTCCTGAACTCCGTTTCGGCTGATTGTTTTTTTGAAATTGGGTATTTTTCCGAGAGGAATTCAAATATCCAATTTGTTTTTCCGAATTCAGCTTGTAAAACTTTATATATGAACCTGAAGTGCGCCACCCTCTTTTTCTTCCCTAAAAAAAACTGCAAAAGAGAAAACAAATATTCCCTTCTTTGGCCAAGGAAAGTGCTCTGATACCAATTGTTAAGTACCTAAACCAGATCTGCAAATATACTTCAATAATACCAAGAATAAACCATAAACCATTCACCATAACATGAACACACGAAATAGAGAAAACCCTTGAGGTAGGGTAACACCATATATTAATCCTTATGGAAGGATAAAACTCCTCAAGCAATCCTTGCTTGTACAATCACAATATTCTTCATTATATTTCATTACATTGCCTATACTTCTTTATATAGCTCTCCCTATCTTATAAGAACCTTCTAGAGAGCCTTCTCACATTTATTACATTCAACTACCATAGTGGGTCTTTATTAATATAGTGGACCTAGTCCACCTTACATTGAATGAACACATTCTCATATATTAAATGAATTCCACTGATAACACATAACTACATTCCCATTGGGTACCTCCCTAGGTACCCCATATTACCTCCCTAGGTATACTACAGATAGATCGTTGACTTTGGGTGAATTCACTCCGGGAGTAAAGGTGGTGTGAGCATCCAAACTCTTAAACGTCGAATTCCCGAAGTGGACCTGAGCCGTTGATTTATATGGATGCATGGTGTCGGATCTGTAACTGCGGGTACAAAGTACTTCAGAGGAAAAAGAGTTGGAGTGCTCGGAACCTCCGAACGCTGAATATCGAAGGAGATTGTAACCATTAATCACCAAGGACGCGTGGTGCACGATCCTTGACTCCGGAAGAAAGTACTTCAGGAGAATAGAGTGTATACTCTCAGATTACCCGAATTCCAAAATCCCAAAGTGAATCAGGGCCATTGAAAATCCCCAAGGACATGCGGCGTTAGATGGTGCACTTCAGAGGATTAATATTTCAGAGGTTTTGCGAGGAGGTGATTCTAATTCCGTCGAAGCCCGAAGGCCTGAAGTCATTGAGGGTTGTTGATATTAAGGGAGATTAGGGACCATTGATCCCTTCACACTAGTTCCGAACTTCGCCACTTCGGAGTTTGGAGGAATTTGCATGTGATGGATCAAAAACTCTCGAAGCCTGAAGTTCCGAAGCGCTGGAATAGGCGCCTGTGGCCTCGATGTTTGGTCATAGCCCATGGTCATATGAAATGGTCCTCGAAGAAAAAAAAAAGTGGCTAGGCCCCGATTTCCAAATTAGAGACCACGGATATAGTATTTTATTAATTAAGGAGAATGAAATTTTTACGCCCCACCATGGGTGTGTTATAAGTGGCCAAGAAGGGCTTCACCAAGAATCACTAAATGTAGTAAAGAGAAGTATTTTAAAATTTAGCAAGGTCAATGTACAATTAGAGATAACAAAAAGGGATGCTATAATGTTAATGGGTTAAGAAGATTCAAAGATACTATAGTATCAAGGTGATGGAATGATATAAAGTACATCATTCAAATGTGTTGGAAGGTTCTAGCAAGGAAAAAATTGGGGCTGATTGCCTAAGTGGAAGTAGTGGCCAATAGGGAATATTGGCTGGAAATGAAGAATGGATGAGTGAGACTTGGCTAGAAAATGTTCATATCATGGAAAAATAGTTCATAGATGAGCATAATGATAATATACAAGGCTGTAGGGATCTAGAAGGATTCAAGGATGATTACATGGAGCACAATAAACTAAAACAAATATGCACTAGAGTGCATAATGAAAGTGATGCATGATGCATACAATGAAGTTACAATGCATGTAAATGAAGTAGGCATGATAAAATTGAATGATTAATGCATATTGATGTGCACTTATGCATGTGGACATTCCTGAACATGTTTGCGGCATGGACGTAGATTGAGAGTATTTTTCTATTATATGTGAAACAATGATGTCATGATAATTGAATAAGACTAATGATGGATTCTGTATCCAGGAAAAATGTTTATAGCATGGATAAAAATGATGATGATGAAGTTGTTTCTTATGATAACCATATGTATGAAGAATAATGAGGATGGTAATAATTCTGACCAAGAGGATTGGTGAAGGGAGCCAATGAGCTTCTAAAAGGTACCAGCTGATTAGGTAGCATCAAGTAATTTGATAAACAACCATGTAGGTATTTAGTTGCTTATAATGCATAATTACTAAAGGGAATTGAGGTAAGAGCTTCCTCAGTTAAATTTCAATATTTGAATTGATGAGAAAAGACACAGGGCCTTGAGTATACAAATTTTGTTGATGCCATCATGCATTTATGTAAAACTTAATTGCATATTGTATTATGTTGGTCATGAGATCATAATCGGGTCAAGTTAGGAGACACACTCCTGCTATAGAAATGGATGCCAATGGAGCTATCCATGTGTGATGCCATGATGAGGTTGTAAATGGAAAGGAGATAGAACCATGCAAGTTTTTAATGGTATTCCCATGTATAATTTTGTTAGAAAACTAAACCAGTGGGGGAAGGAGCTTGAATTGGTATGAGCACTTTTACCACTTTTAATCACAATATATAGACTTCAACTTAATCAACAATATGTCATCAATATATCATCAATGTATCATGAACATATAAACATAAGAAACATCACATCAACCATCTCATCAAGTACACAATACACCCAAATTTACGTGGAAACCCAAACGAGAGAAAACCACATAATGCTTCTCATATATCAAAGAATACATTTATTGGAAGCACCAACTTCCAATTCTCCAGCTGCAACTGGAAGGAGGCTACGACCCCCTATTTACAAGATCAAACTTGAAGGAAGCTACAAATCCTTGAATTCTTTGGCTCCAACCTGAAAGAGGCTAAAACCCCCTGATTCTTAGGATCCAACCTAAAGGAAGCTCCAACTCCCCGATTCTCTGGCTCCAATCGGAAGGAGGATACAACCTCTTGATTCTTAGGATCCAACTTGAGCGAAGATCCAACTCCCTAAGTTCTACGAAACCAACTGGAAGGAGGCTATAACCCAGTTTTCTTTCCCCATCCTTCCTCATGAAATATAAGTGTAGAACAATTGTCACTACCACAATCACTGCCACTATCAACCTGTAACCTGTCAACCTGTCACTATCACCAACCTATCACGGTCAACTTGTCACTGTCACCGATAATCAACTAGATCCTCTCACATAGATCATATACCAAAGACACCTCTCAACTAGATGTACAACATCACCAACACATTCCTCTACCAATCATGTACCAAGATCACCAACATACCATCAAAAGATATGTGTCTCAACCATGTACCAAATCATGTACCATACAAAACATCAACCATGTACCAATAACTGTACCACAACAAGTTCATCAACCATGCACCAAAACCTGTACCAAACCATGCATCAACCATGCACCAACACTTGTACCAAACTGTGCATCAACCATGCACCATAACCTGTATCATATGCCTAAACCATACCATAACCTGTATCATATGCCTAAACCATTAACTATGTACATCAACACCATACCAAGTACCAATCCTGTACCATAACATGTATCAACCATGTACACCAACAATGTACATCAACACTTGTACCATACCATGTACCAACAATGTATCTCAACCATATACCATATCACTCAATCATGCCATACGCCAAGTACCATAGGATATATCAAACAAGTACCATCAATGGTGTACCTCAACCAAATAAAAACATCACCAAGAGATGTATCTCATACATTTGCTGTCATATACCAAGTGTAATCCTCAACAATGTATCAATATCAATGACAACCATACACCATGTGCCACTGTTACGAGGAAAATCTCTCTATGGCATGGGGTAAACCACAACAGACGGAAATGACTACTTAAATCAACTCTAATCCCACGTATTCTATATAAACAAATATGCTAACAAGATAAGATAAAGAGCCTACCTCGTCCAGACATTCGATGAAGTCCACCGTTGAGTGCTTCACTCAAAGAAATGCACCTACAACTTGTCATCAACAACCAAGAAGCACAAGCATATGATGATAATATATAAAGTTAACACATTCAGTAGCATACTCCATCAACATTCATAAAAAATATGTCCATGGAATAACAATTCAAATATTTGCAAGATATTAATTGGATGAGAAAATATTATTTATATTAAAATGTAATCAACAGAAGTGAATGAATTACAAAATTCTGTGTCGACACAGTTCGGAACCGAGAAACTAAGTCGCTTCTAGCTAGGCCTCCACCATTTCAATCCTCCACCAAAGGAAATCTCATATAAGAGAGACAATGAGGTTCTCAATCAAGTAGAGAAGAGCTTGGGCCCTGAACAATGTGTTCAGACTTAAAAGGACAAAGGGATTCAAACTCAATTTGAAGTGAATAATTTCTCCAGAATGACTTTGCTCTCAAAGTTGAATTATTCTCCTCTTTTCCACAGCTTGAATATGGCCCATTTATATCCTTCAAATAGAACTAAAGGGTGGAGTCAAAACTTTTCCAGTAAATGGAAGGTCAAGGATCATGGATCCTGTGACGTGACATGGAAACCTAACACTATAATTTTGGGCACAAAACCTGATGTACACGGGCTACAATGGCGCAACCTACGTATATGCATGCTATATAATAATTAGAGTGCATATATGTGGAAAAATATTTTTTTTATCTCTGAGATTTGCAAAAAGAGACTTCAAGTCTGCATAGGGAAATGGAACAAGGCCTTCTGAGAAAATTTTCATAGGGTGAGGAAAATATTTCTATAACAGATGCCCCCTAATGTGTGAGGTTAGAGGAGTATCTGCGATGGCTGAAATACATTATGATATCAAGAAGTGGAGTAATGGAGATTGATCTGGAAGAACTAGTTGCTCATGAGAATATTACAATCTGTACTGACTTTGCGCACATGGCTGCCAATTTGAGTTACACTGCAAATCCATGTGAAAATATACCAAACAACTGTTCATGGCCATGATTAGGCAATACAAAGGTGGCTATATGCCAAAGGTTGTCATAGTCATGAACACGACCCAATAAAACTAGTCTAAAAATCAATCTGAATATATCTGTATACAATGGAGTACAATCTGATCTCCCATGGTCACTGAAGTCACATAGGTACTGGTCGAATGAAAGATATCAACAACTCAGGAAAGATGAAACTATGAACTAATGTCTTGAAGTCTTCTACATGATCCGCCAAAGGTGCAAGTCTACATCGTGTGAATAAAGGAGTTGAGGTCGAACATAATGAGACTTCGTTTGATTATCGATCATTAAGGCATACCGTTAACAAATGTGAGACAACCTACTGATAATGAAAGTAGGTATCAAGGCACCTAGTACATTATTACAAGTGTGAATAAAGGTGTCAAGGTCGAACACTTGAAGAATCCATCGATTAGGGGACATTGTTGTATTCCCAACTGTCGATGGTGGGAGAACTTGCCACTAACGAATGCAAGTCTCTAGGTACTCACAGGACTCTAGGTCCCATTTCCATAATAGATGGGTTGAATTCAATGGAAGGTGACCCACTAAAAGGAGAGCATTGATGCATCTCTCATAATTCAACATGAGGTATAAAGCATGAGCTTGATGATTTGGAGGAAATTAGACAAAGAACATGCTCACGAACCAACGAACTTGTGCGTTTTTTGAATGTTTCAGATACAAGAGGAACACAAAAAATACCCTCTGAATAACAACCAATAAGGAAAAATGCCGACAAAGGCGAGGAAACTACCAATAAGGCTAATCGAATCCAATACACTGCACGAATCCCAATGTGTGAATAGATTTCTTGCTGTCGAACATAAGGGAAACCCCCTAGTCAAGGACCAACGATAAAATGCCGACTGTTGGGTTCAAGGTTACCTACCAATGATGAAAGTAGGACCAGGGTGCATGATAGGACTACAATTTCATGTAATTTTGAGACATAATGAGGGTATGGCCGACATTCAAAGCCAAGAGTTCTGAGGAATGACCGACACAGGTTGTAGACATCCTTTGAACAAGAGCATGAGACATATGGAAGACTCTGGTAGCATAGACTCAATGATGAAACTTTCAGATGGAGGAGGCATAAATCAAACTCTCCATAGGAACTGGAAGAGTAACCAGTCGGAGGAGTAAACTCTACGTAATGAACTCAGCTTACCAAAGTCATGCTAAACCCAAAATTTTGATGACAGGTGGACTCAAAAGTTTTATGCTATGTTCAAAGGCGACACGACCGCTTCCAATATAAGAGAATATTCCTTCCCCGCCCTTTTTGTTTTTCATAGTGAAATGAATGCTATGATACAGAGGAGGAAACGAGTGTCACAAGTAAGAAGCTAGTTCCAACGGTGGAACATACCTATGCTCAATGAAATGAGGTGCATGCAGGAGATGGACACTCGGGGGAATGTTTCCTCTTGAGTATAGGGTGTCAAGATGCAAAGGATATGAACAAGTCTCTGCTTGGCTGATGATGCAAACTACTGAGGTGATAAGCTTATAACGTAAAAGAGAGAACCGACAATAGGCTCAATACTACAAGTAAGAGAATGAGATGGAATTACAACTTAACGCCAAAAAATGTCCTTTTTCATAATGCTAGTCTAATTGGTTTGTAAAAGGGGTAAAATTACACCAAATAGACGTCCTTTCAAGTTTAATTTATGAGTGTAAAGAGACAAGTTCACTCGACAATATTTTCACTTTTTGAGAAAGTCAGAAAAAAGCTTAAACCAGACTTATTGGGAGTCCACTAGGTATAGGTCAACATGCTTATGAGTAAAAAATGAGGTTCAAACATAAAGTCATGTATTAGCTACAAGTGACTCCCGATCCTATGGACAAAAATCTCTGCATGGGCATCGAATGGAGTAGGGGATCTAACTAGGGTACCCATGTTTGGTAAGTTTCTACCATTCAATAACAACACTTCTAGTTGCAGATAGAAGGTTCCGTTTCGTTATTAAATGGGTTCTTACCTAAGGAATATGAGTTGCAATCATAGTATGATGCAAGTGTTCATAATGGATTGGTGACCTATCCTATATGCTAGATGACGAAAATACCTGTCCAAAGTTATGAACGGGTGACATGGCGTTGAGAACTGCAAGAATCCCTAGATTAAACCACCAAAACCAACTCCATCCATTGTTGTATTATTCTATTAGGCCAAAATATTAGACAAAACTATGTAAAGTGGGTAAATGTTTTCTATAAATAGTAAAAAAACCAATTTTACTATACCATTTGTACTTTTTACCCAAATAGTGCATTTTGGACCAAATTGCCCCCGAAATCAACTGCTGATTGCAGAATCCATGAGCGATGAAATCAACAACCATCTAGACCAGGTAATTCATCTTTCTCCTCTCTTTATTTCTAGTGGATTAAAATTTACAATTAGGTCTCCTTTTTTGAGTATTTTAGGGCGCAATTTAGGAACTAAGGTATACGTGGGATATAGATCACCGGGTCACGTATACACATACATATACACGACTGTTTGCAAAAAAACCAATGTATAAGCATCCCTATACGTGGCTTTGTAAACTGTATCTCACGTATATGTATGTCGATAAGGTTTTTAAAATGATGCTAACTCAAAAAATTGTTTGAATGTTGCACAATTGTGCTAGAGTGGAGAGAAAGAGAGCATGAAGAGGTGGATGCTGCAGTGGAGAGAGATCCAGGGGCCTAAATGGCCCTAAAAATATGTGGGCTATACAAGTTTTGGGCTCTCAAAGGTATGAGGGCTCAAATGAGATTGCTTCAGCTGTTCATGAACTACTGGGATCCGGATACTGAGACCTTCAACCTTGATGGACAACCATTGATGATTGAACTTAAGGACATCTACTTCTTGACATTATTGTCGTGTCAGGGTGAGGTGGTCAGTATCAAATCCCAGGGAGCTAGGAGTGGCATGAACATATAGGATTACATATCCACTCTGTTGGTGCAATTATTTGCATAATATATTACCAAACATAAATTATCAACCGAGATTTGTAATCAGTAGAGTTGTTGCACTATATGCACCTATAACAGATAGGTTCCTATGTTTGTTTAGTATAGATTAGATAAGAAAACCATTTAGAAACCAACACACTCTTAAAAATAATAATCTTCACACGACTCAAAAGCTGGAAAGCAAAACTCATAAACAAGCAAAAGATCTTGCCTAGGTGATGGACCTGTTCATTGATGACTCATGAAAGGAAAATATGAACTTTGATTATATCCCCTAAAACAACTAAACTAACAAGTGGGATGCTCCATTAAAGCTCATGTATGGTGAAATATGGAGTTCCAACTGTTCCTGCATTACCACACTTTGCAACAAATTCGAATAATGAAATCAAACAAAATAACATGAAATCAAAATAACAAATACATGAAATGAAAATCTACACTAACAATTTACAATAAGCTTACCAAGCTAGATCAGTGGCCCTTGCCGATGCCAACATGGAAGATTTAGATCAATAGATGATAACTTCTAAGAGAGACAAAATCACTGAATCCAAACTTGCTTTAATCTTCAACAGGTAGGTTTACAAAAGGAGTCTTTTCATGAATCCAATCTACATCATAACAATTCTCCTCAAGAACCTATCTCATAACAATTCCCTTAATCTACATAATAATGATTCTCCTCTTTTCAATCTACATAATAATGATTCTCCTCCCTTATCATGAAGAGAGGGCACTCTCTTTTATACATGAGAGCTTTGAAAAGGAGATAAACATCTCATAATTATAGATCCACTTTTCTCTCAACCCATTTCCCTTTATTAGAAAATACAATCCCTTCAAATCCTCACACATATCTCTCATATATCTTGGATAAGATATGACAACCAAATCTCCATGATCTTCTCCTTGGATTAGGATTGAATTATCTCCTCACATCTTGAAATGGTGGAGAAAGTATTCAAGAAGTTTTTAATCACACATTTTTGAGATATATGAAAACATGTCAATTTTCTAATATTTAATCACAAATTCCCTTTTAATACTAAAATAAATGATTTGGAAAATAATAATGTTTAACCCATATTTAATTATGAAAATGGTATCATGAAAGGTTAATGAGGCAATGAAATGTGAAGACTGATGAAGGGAAAGGTGGATGGAAATACGACATTTCTGAGTCCCAACATACCCCCCAATTGAACTTGTTGCATGTCCTCATGCAACTGTGCATAATCTTCTCAAGAAATTTTGGCATCAGAATTTTGGCTTTGAGTGATGATAATGAATATTTCCAGAATGTGATTTACATGAGTAACAACTAACATTTTCTTATGGTTGGTTCTTGTGTGACAACCATGAATATAGAGAATGTTGGTTCTTGTGTAAGCAACATTCATTTCGTTTTTTTTTCTTTTCTTGCTATTATAATAATAAAATGTTGGTACTTGTGTAAACAACATTCATTTTGTTATTTGTTATCTTGCTGTTATGATAATAAAATGTTGGTTCTTGTGTAAACAACATTCATTTCGTTATTTGTTCTCTTGCTGTTATGATAATAATTTATCCATTTACCTGCTGGAATAGATAAGCTATCAATGTGCATAAGGAAACATCACTTAGTATAAGCAATCCCTTTTTGCATATTTGTGAATCATGCCAATATGTATATCAATGCTTATGAAGCAAAGTGCAACAGAGTATCGTTGGAAGAAAAAAATGTTGGTAAATGGTAAATGAGATGAAAAATGGAATAATGGTAGTGGAAAAATGGAGTGATGATAACGAATATAGTTCCCCCCCCAAACTGAATTGGTTGCACGTCCTCATGCAACGGGGCATGGGTCATAGAAGTGAAAAGGAAAGGGAGCAGGGTGAGGGATTTTTCCAAATTCATTCACTCTAGCATGTAAGGAATTGCATGATTAAAGATTAGAAAACAACATACCTCCACTTACCCAAAATGTTGATGAGCTATGCAATAGGAATATGGTTGATGCGACTGCTGGAGCATGGAACATGTCACTGCTGCAAGATCATGTGAAAGGAGACTGTTGTTGTAGCTGTGACTGCTAGATTAGAGAATGTGAAGTAGAGGAATCTGAATTGCTGCTGATGAATCATGGAAAAGAAGAAGTAAGGAAGTGGAACTGTAGAACTCTCATATAGCTAAAGTCATGCTGCTGTAACTGCTGAGGAGTCATGGAAAAGTGTATAGTCTTCACCCACTGCTAAATTCTATGGTACAATTCTAGTCATGCGAATGAATGTGTCGATGTCGAACATGAAGAGAAGTCATTGGGTTACCGACCATTGATGAATGTCATTAACCAATGCGAGGCAACTCATCTTTGATGTCAATGAGTGATAAAGTACCCAAGTACATATTGCGAAGTGTGAATGAATGAGTTGATGTTGAGCCACTTGCAAGATCTGATGATCAAGGGACAATGATGTATTCCCATGATTGTCAGCGAGAGAAATTGCCATTAAGGCATGCAAGCCTCTAGGTACTCAAAAGGAACTCTAGTCTATATCCCAGATAAGGTGTTGAGGTCGATGGGGCAAGACTTGTTGAAAGGTGGGCCTTAAGGAATCCCACATCAGTCAACACGAGTTTGTAAAAATATTGGTAGGACTATAAATGAAAAGATCTCAGTAGCAACAATGTGTATGAAAAAGAAAGTAGGGTAATGTAGTCGTCAAAAGGGAACTGAATGGTTTTATTTGGAAGGTAAAATGAATGGAAAAATAGGAAAGAAATGTATGCGACTCAGAAATATAGGCGTGTGTGAAGTCATGAAGGATAAGGAAATGGAAGATAGACCTCACCACAGGGATGATCAATGCTCTTTGAAGGAGAGATGCGGGGAAATAATTCATGACGTGGAATGGTTGTATGGATAGGTTTTGTGTAACAACAAACGTCATGATGTGTGCGATAAGACTTAGCTCCTTCAAGCAGTCATGAAAGCATGTTTTTCTTTTAAAAGTTTTGTGATTCTAGAAAATCACTTCAGCAACAAGATGCGATTGACCGTGCACCTGAAAAACTTAGTACAAATTCTGCATGAAAACTTGTGAGATATTCGAAGAAAACATAACATGCAAAAATAAGTACGAATGCGGCAAAGTAAAAGAAACAAAATGCGTTCTTATACCTGTTGTCGCTGCGTGCTTATTTCATTGTTGATTGCTGCTTAGCATAAAATCGCAAAACATGTTTCCATCTTGTTTTCAAGAATTTATAAAAATCCATTTGCAATTTTATTTGGTTTTGTTTGTATTTAATTATAATTTGTTCTTATCTTTTATGAATTTATAATTTTATTATGTTTGACCTAAGATATATATATATATATATATATATATATATATATATTAAGAAAAGAAATAAAATGATTTTTTTTTTTTTTTTTTGGTTGTTATTATCTTTTATAATACCACATGATTGGCCGATGAATGCCTAAAAGCTTATTCCATTTACAAATCCTAATTAGGGTTTACCTTAGAATGAAATATGTATATCTGGGTTTATTATAATTGTGGAGAAAATGATTCACCAGATATTTTCAAACTCATTCTTACCTCTTATGAGATCAAGGGCATGACTTGGTGGAATATGCTTTCCACTTAAGAGATCCAGTAGAAGTGTACCAAAACTATAGATTACACTTTCAGATGTTATTCTTCCAGTTCTTAGGTACTTTGGAGGACTGAAAGCCAAATTTGTGCTGTAACTTCTTCCATCGCTATTGTTCTTCATCAGGCCAAAGCATGAAAGCCTGGGATTGCCATCCTGATCAAACAAAACTCTATAAGCATTAAGGTCATGATAGAGAGCCCACCCTTTGCTGCTACAATATTCTAATGCATGTGCCAAGTGAAGCACAACCCTTAAGCGCATTGCCCATTGCATAGGCTGCCCCTCTCAATGGAAAAGATGCTTTGCTAGAGTGTCATTTGGCATATATTCAGCCACAAGCAAATGCACATCACCTTCACAATACCATCCTATCAAATTTACCAATCTCTCATTGCAAAGTTGACCCACAACTTTAGACACCACAGTGTCGTGCAGTAACTCTCAATGTTTCCACCAACACGATGTTTAATGAATTCTATATTTTTATATCCGTTGAAACTAAGAACACTCTTTGGATCAATAACATCGTAATCCGACATAGCACGATCGAAATTTTCTGGTATGGTTGTGAGGTCCATTTTAGCGTAGACCAAATCGATTGGTACTCCGTCAAACGTGATAGCTCCGTTTCATTTGGGCTTAGAATAATAATGCTCTTAAGGAGATCATCTGGAATAGGACCCTCCATGCCTCCTGCATCGAGAATTACGGGAACATTTGCACTTTTTGCAATCTTAGCAACTTCAATATTCACACTGTCAGGCACTTCCCTCTGCAAAAGAATGATTCCTGCTCGACGTATTAGCTATTGTGCATTTGAACCAAGGCAACTCATACCATCACCTAGCCTTGTCTAGGAAACATTCGCACCTCCAACAATAATAATAGAGTTTTGACCTCCTCGTTGCAACATAACAACAGCATGGCCAGTAGAGACTGAAACTGTGTTGAGGTATTCAAGATGAACTCCACAGGAATCTAGAGCATCCCTGATCATAACGTTGAAGGTAAAAGGGACCAACACAAAACACATCAATTTCTAAACCAGGTTCATGTACATCCAAACTGTAAGATCCAAAGGGAAATATCTCTACGCTTAGGATATAGTCATTTCTACCGAGATCATTTACTACTTCCCTGATCCATTTCTTCAAAATTTCATAAAGTTGAACGAGAAAATTCCTCATTTTTAATTTCATCTCCTCGCTCTCCTAAACCCAAGCAGCAATCAGAATAAACCGGATTCGGGGGTTTGAGGCTGGATCCCTAGATCCGCTTAAGATCCACTTAAGTTGTCACATGACACTGGAATGGCCAAGTCTATGAATTGTGCAGCCAAAATCCATGAACGGATTTTTCGAGAGCATATCCGAAGATAATTACGCCTAGCTTATAAAGAAAATTGGGAAATTTGGTTTTGATCCATCCGAAAATAGTTTGATCCCGTAACCATCGAAAAACGAGAAATGATAGAACTGGTTGTTGGTTGTTTCTTTGCTTTGATTTGCCAAGGGGAGGAGCCCCGATTAATGAAATTTGGTGGGACATGACCAAATCGTGTAGATACCCAAGAGTTCGGATTTGATCGAGCATGGCGTGGATGATATCAACATTCAAGGCATCCCACTGCAGAGCATAATAGTCTCCCGCATCGAGGTGAGAGACTAGCAAACCTCCTTTTCAACTAATCTTCTCAATTTGTCCAAATCGCCATAAGTTGATGCCGTGTTTACATTGTTCTTGACTCTCACCTCGTCTTCAATTCGTTTCGTTCTCCCGTTTATTGCAAAGGAGGCAGAGGAAATTTGGTTCTATTGAGCATCCGCGTCCATCACAACTTCATTTATTTCAGAGAAGTTCGGATCTCAACCTTGCATTCTGTTGGTTTTGGATAGGTATTTGTAGAATTCAAATGGGCAGATCCACACGAGGGCACATTTCCAGACGAAACCGAGAATAAAGAAAAAGTTTCGGACTCTGAATCTTCCAATTCTGGTCTACTACCATGGCCAGTGAGTGATTAAGTCTCTCTTTGTATGGAAGTCGTCGGTCGTATATACCCCGGATCCTTCCTGCTACATCTAAAGAACATAAAAAGTCCACCAGTTGCAAGGGAAACAACCGACCAAATACAACAATGACTTTCACAAGGGTTGATGATGTGATAGCCAAACTGATGTAGGTTATTAGAAGTCTAATAATTATACACCAAAGGAAACGAGCAAGTCCAAGCAAGTTGGTTTCGAGTCTATCGATTTCTTAGAAGGGGCAGAGGTCTTTAGCGTTTCTAATATTTGCTTGTTTTGTCGATGGTGTATGAAGTGACAGACTAATCCACTTCTTCATATTTTGTTGTTTTGCAGGTTTCCGCATGGGCGAAAGCTTCAATCCAGAAACAAAGGCCTTGCAAGCTTGAAATTATCTCACATAAAAAAACACAACCATAATAATTTTTTAATTTTTTAATTTTTTTTTAAATGTTTTATATTTATATATATTAAATGTTTTATTCCTATGTTAAAGCAAAAATCAAAACAAAAGATAAATTTTAATTTTAATTTTTTTTTTAATTTTTTATTCCTATAAAAAAATAATTCTAATTTAACTTAAAGCATTTTTTTTATTCGTTTTATGTTTTGGAAAAAATAAAAAAATAGAAGAACTTAAAAAAAATTACTTCACAAACTTATTGAAAATTTATGCGCACATGGAACAATTGTAGACCGAAAATATATTAGGCAAATTTTTTGTAATCGACAACAATTAAAATTCTTCCTGAAATCAATTTTAGTTATCCTATTTCTGATCCTCGCGATCGCATGAAGCGCGGAGGAGAGCATACTTATTCTAAAATTAAAAACCTGAAAATAACGTCCTACCTACATTACACTAATTAAAAATTAGAGATTTTTTATGTGTAGTCAAACTTCCAATGTAATCATAAGCGCAACAATAATAAGAATATGTTCATTGTGAATTTCGCAAATGACGATCGAAAATATATATAACCGTGCGAAATTGAGTGTCAAAACTGTAAATTAACAAAATAAAAAGAAAAACTAAATGGATCTAACCTGGTACCTGCTTGAAACCATCGTTCAATAAGGCTTTTGTAGGCGTGATTTCCCTCCTTCAGATCTTGCTGCAACTCCTTATTTTCCTCCTCGACCTCCTACTCGCATAACTGTTCTTCATTGAATATGTAGGCTTCTTCGTATGTTGATTCATCGTTTGTTGTTGGAGTAATTAAGCCCTCGGTTGCTGTCAAGATATCCTCTTTGTGAGAAGAGGAGATCCTGACTTTTGCAAGGATATGAGTGAGTTGTTCCAAGCTTACACTCATAGTTAGACCATATAAAAAAAAGGAGATTTATTTATCATCAAAGATTTGAATTTTAAAACTAAGAAATTAAAACTATTTGTAAAAATAAAACACTCAAACTTGAACTCCTTGGGTTACTGGGACCCTGCTGTCACCAGGTTATCGATTCGCACAAGTTAGCCCATCATAAATAAAAACTAAATTTTCATAAATAAAACACACTTTTGCATAATAAGGAGAAACACACTTCTGCATAAAAGGAATAGAACAACCTAAATTTGGAGAAACCCCACTAAAGTGGATGCGCAGGTTCTTACCTCTCATCTTACCGTCTTCTTTCTGCCCTTAGGTCATCCATAAAACCAATCATTAAAGCAATCTAATTCAAAATGCTACCTATTACCGTTTACAACTCCTCAACAATGACGCCAAAATGTTGGTTCAATTATTTGCATAATATATTACCAAACATAAATTATCAATCGAGATTCGTAATCAGTAGAATTTATGCACTATATGCACCGATAAAAAATAGGTTCCTATCTCTGTTTAGTATAGATTAGATAAGAAAACCATTTAGAAACCAACACTATTAAAAATAACAATCTTCACACGACTCAAAAGATGGAAAGAAAAACTCATAAATAAGCAAAAGATATTGCCCAAGTGATGGACATGTTCATTGATGGCTCATGAAAGGAAAAGATGTACTTTGATTCTATCCCCTGAAACAACTAAACTAAAAAGTGGGATGATCCATTAAAGCTCATGTATGGTGAAATATGGAGATCCAACTGTTCCTGCATTACCACACTTTGCAACAAATTCGAATAGTGAAATCAAACAAAATAACATGAAATCAAAATAACAAATACATGAAATTAAAATCTACACTAACAATTTACAATAAACTTACCAAGCTAGATCGGTGCCCCTTGTCGATGCCAACATGGAAGATTTAGATCAATAGATGATAACTTCTAAGAGAGACAAAATCACTGAATCCAAACTTGCATTAATCTTCAACAGGTAGGTTTACAAAAGGAGTCTCTTCATGAATCCAATCTACATCATAACAATTCTCCTCAAGAACCTATCTCATAACAATTCCCTTAATATACATAATAATGAATCCACTTTTCAATTTACATAATAATGATTCTCCTCTTTTCAATCTACATAATAATGATTCTCCTCCCTTCTCATGAAGAGAGGGCACTCTATTTTATACATGAGAGCTTTGAAAATGAGATAAACATCTCATAATTACAGATCCACTTTTCTCTCAACCCATTTCCCTTTATTACAAAATATAATCCCTTCAAAGCCTCACACATATCTCTCATATATCTTGGATAAGATATGACAACCAAATCTCCATGATCTTCTACTTGGATTAGGATTGAATTATCTCCTCACATCTTCAAATGGTGGAGTAAGTATTCGAGAAGTATTTTGAATTAATCCTTCACATATTCCTACACATGATAAATCTCACACATTTTTGAGATATATGAAAACATGTCAATTTTCTAATATTTAATCACAAATTCCCTTTTAATACTAAAATAAATGATTTGGAAAATAATAATGTTTAACCCATATTTAATTATGAAAATGGTATCATGAAAGGTTAATGGGGCAATGAAATGTGAAGATTAATGAAGGGAAAGGTGGATGGAAATACGACATTTCTGAGTCCCAACACACTCATTGCATTGCAGGGACTGAGAAGGTAGGGAGCCAACTCCCGATCAGAGTGATCAATAATATGAGTCTGAATATAATTGTCCTGGTGTTGACATGGATCACAGGGTCGACCTCTTTGCACCAGGAATCAAGGCTACTTATGTTCTATTCAGTAGAGTGCTTGTGACCCACGGTTTACCACTAGTGCACCTCACTGTTGGCCAACATGAAGAGCCATATGAAAGATTGCAAACTAGATAGAAAGAGGAACTTCGGGTTCATGTCTATCCTGTGTAGTTTTTTCTTCGAGCGGGTTCCAAGATTGGGCCCTAGAGTTGAGATTGTTTCGCATGGACCTCGCGATCCAGCCCTCGCACGGTGGATCAAGGTGATGAGGCAGCAGGGGGTGTTAGGGTGCCAAGACCCTACAACAATGATTTTTTCGTCTAGTGGGTTCAACAGGTGATGGATCGGGAGGACTACCCTTATGCAGAGATTGAATTCAGAAGAGATTCAGACATGCCGTTACCACCAGGTTCCACCTACAGAGACATAGGTATGCCAATTTTTTTTTAATATTTCATTTTTTTGTATTTTTATATAA
Organism: Picea mariana; assembly: GCA_032191745.1. NCBI lineage: Eukaryota > Viridiplantae > Streptophyta > Pinopsida > Pinales > Pinaceae > Picea > Picea mariana. The sequence continues at coordinate 57,822 of JASDQU010818473.1, read as the reverse complement.
GAAAACAAAAATATTTTTGGATGATGTCAAGTACTTACTAAAAATGTATGTCACATATACGTGGGTACACGATGGCCGGACGAACTTCCACGACAATTGAGGAGGCACCGGGGGGATGAGCTAGTGGCAGGGATACTGATAGAGTGCTTCAAAACATGCAGGGCAACCTGTCTCGTTTGAAGCAGAGGATTCCCATGGTTCATATAGAGGATCTTTCGGAGGTGATGCATCGGTAGGTGGTAAGTGTGCCCCATGATTGGGTACGAATCTTTTGGAGTTTCGTAAACACCATAGTGTGTTATCATGACACTCATCCGGAACTACAAGCAGAGATGTCATAATTACTGTATGATCGATGGTATATGTATTTTGAGGGTGTGAGCCACAATTTTGTACTACAAAATCATTTTTTTTGGAGAGATGAAATATATAAAAACATTGATCTTCGAATTTACTTATGTTACAATGTGTACATTGATGAAAATGTTTTTTTTTTCTTTAGTTATGTGACAAATTCCAATCTAAAACAAAATTAGCATATGCATCAGATACATAATTAGAACTTCTAGGTATGTGAAGATAAGTAATAAAATCAAAATAACGTTCTAAAAGTTGTACCTGTAAGAATCATTGGAGTAGAGTAGGGTCTCGCACACAGTAACTGTCGTTCAACTGACATACTACTATCTAAGAGTCCAAGTGAACTTATAAAGAGTGAATACCATGTGAAATGTCATTGCGTAAAAGTTCTATAACAATGCTATACTCAGCTACATTATTCATGGATGGCCTTAGGCAAACACCACTTGAAGACACCAGTAGACCCTCGGGTGAGTAAACAACCCAAGCGACATAAGCCAAGTTCTGTGTATAATGATTGACCCCGTTTACAAATCCTAAGTAGACCGAAGGCTTTGTTGATATCTGTCAACCAAGGGAAAACTCGATAAGCAAGCTGAAGATAAAAAATAGGGAAAATATATATACACTAAAATACATTAGTATACAAAGAGGTACACCCAAGCTTGGGGCTCAAGCATAATATCTTTTCAAATAGATCCCATTCCTGGGCTAAACCAGCATGTTCCCTTCATAATATTCTAATTCATAGGCTCTTTTTTCTAAGACATGTCACACGATATAGGGACTGTGCCACATGGGTTTGAACTTTATTGCCCCCAGTGGTTCTTTGTCTTGGTCATACAGAAGGACCAAGTCACCCTCAGCGTACTATCAAGGGCAGACAAAATTATCATATTGGACCTTGAAACGACTTTTATTCGCTTCGATAGTCGTTGAGGCATCTCGATGCTGCTCATCTAGACTCTCTAGGTGTACGAGGCATTATTCGAGATAGGAAGTGTCAGGTAGGAGCAAAAATGCCAATCTAAGAGAATGGATTTTACATTCAATAGGTAGGATCGACTCCACATTGTGCACTAACTAGAAAGGCGAAAAACTGGTGGAAGTCTTAACCGAGGTTCAGTATGCCCAAAGTGTTGGGTAAAGCATGATATGCCAATCAAATTTTCTATGGATGATAGTTTTATGAAAAATGGTCTTGAGAGACTTGTTCACAGCCTCTACTTGTCCATTTTCCTGGGGTTAGTAAGGGGAAGAATGACCATGTATAAACCCTAGTTTTGATGCTAATTACTTCATCATTTCATTTTGAAAGTGACTGCCATGATCAGTGACAATATCAGTTGGGTTTTCGAACATGGCTATAATTTGATTGAATACAAAGAAATAAACAATATTACCATCACATTTAACTATAGGCATGGCCTCATCCCACTCAGTAAAGTAGTCTATGACCACAATAATGTGTTGATGCCCCCCAATCGAAGTTGGGTTGCAATCCAAAAAATCCACCCCCCACTTGGTGAAAGGACCAACGGTAATGACTGGATGGAGAGGGGATGGATGCAAGTGCATTTTACGAGTGAAAACCTGGAAGGGGTGACACTTCTTAACCACTTCAATGCAATCTTTAAAAACAGAGGACCAAAAATAACAGGCTCGCAAATTTTTTTGGGTTGTCCCAAGTCCAGATAGATGACCACCACAAGCCCCACTATGGCAGTCATTTAGAACAAACTCAACTTCTTCGTGAATCAAACAATGACGCATGATATTGTCTACTCCTCAAAGATACAGAGTGTCATCGACGATAAGGTAGTTCCTAGCTTGGTATCGTATACGTCGTCGATCATCTCGCGAGAGATGTTGATGGAACTTCAAAGTTTGAATATAGAAGACAATATCTCCATACTAGGGGTCCAATGACGAGACAAGGAAAATATTTTCATCCGAAAATGAATCAACATGAATAACATGCTTATCTAACCGAGGGAAGTCAGATATTAACTTTGCAAAAACTAGTGATTTTTCAGACTTCGCAGAAGTGAAATCCAGATCAAATTCTTATAGAATGACAATCCATTTATTGTAATCCCCCCCTATGATACACCTAGTAAGGATGCATTGAAATGGATTGACATCAACAACCACAGTAGTTTTGCAAAGCAATATGTAGTGTCATAATCGTTGAACTGCGTGAACAACCGCCAAAGCTATCTTTTCAACATGAGAATATTTGAGTTCAGGGATGACTAAGTTTCGACTAAGATAGTATATGACGTTCTCATAGAGCTCATCATCCCCCTGAATGAGCACCATACTAATCGTCTCTTCGTACACGACGACATAAATAAATTAATCTCTACCGTAGTCTGGAGACTTCAACAGAGGCGTCGATACCAAGGCTTTCTTCAAAGCATCGAAGGATTATTGGGCTCGCTCATCCCAGATAAAAGGAGTTTCCTTCTTTAAAAGACACATGAAACCCTTAGTAATATTGGCATAGTTCACTATAAAATGTCGTAAAAAGTTATCTTTCCCCTGTATACCTCGAAGTTGACGAATAGTGCGCGGGGGAGGAAATCGAAGTATTGCCTCAATCTTTAATGGATCCACCATGATCCTATTCTCAGAGACTAAAAATCCTAGAAGTCGACCTGACCTAATGCAAAAGATTCATTTATGAGGGTTCAAATAGATGCGATAATGGCGACATCTTTCAAAAACTAGCCGAAAGTGTTTAGGGTGATCCACTCTCTTACAGGAGTGAGCAGTGAGATCGTCAATATAGGCTTCGAATATATGCTTGAGATCATGAAATATGAAGGTCATAACTCATTGGAAGGTTGCTCCGATGTTCATAAGGATGAAAGGCACATTTCGATATGCGAATGTACCCCAAGGGAAAATAAATTCCATCTTATGTTGGTCCTTGGGCTTAATCTGAATTTGGTTATACCTTGAAAATTCGTCCATAAAAGAAAAAACTTCGCTTCCTACACATTCATCAACAATCTGATCAATGAAGGGTGTGGGGAAGTTGTCTTTGGGACATGGTTTATTCAGGTCACAAAAAATCCATGCATACACATATGGTTCCTTGATTTTTATTCACAGGAACAGGATTGGATGCCCATTCAGTCAAGGGAACCAGGTAGATAAAGCCAGTGTTAAGAATTCTTTCTACCTCTGCCTTAATAGCAGAGGCCTTCCTAGGATTGACAGCTCTAAGACGTTGTCGAACATGCTTAGCATCCAGGTAGGTTTTAATCTCATGTTCAACAATTTGAGGCTCGATTCCCAGCATATCTTCATATGACCAAGTGAATACATCGCAAAATTCTTTGAAGAGCTCGGTGTAGATCAAAATTTCTTCCGGTGAACAATATGCACCGATATATACATTTTCAACCTTTCCAAGAATACGAAAGATATCGATCATGATGATAGGAGAGATACTCTCCATGTTTCCTTCGGCATAAATGTCGTGCGTATCAAGTGGAACTACGACGTGACCGACTATCTCGATCAAGGTAGATCTAAAACAATCTTGTTCGATTCTGGCAAGTTATGGGAGAAAATAAGAGTGATGATGCATATCATCCCATGTTTTGTCAGAACCATTCATGGCCTCTATGATATATTCATCCAAAGTTAAAGTCTCATTGAGGAAGTCATGTGAACAAGACAATGAAGTGGCCCACACGGGCTCTAGAACAAGATCCTCCTCGTCCGTCTGCGAGGTAACATGATCTGGATCGATGGAAGAGTCAAGAACAACTTGATATGATATCTCTATTGCCGATAGTGGCATGGCCATTCCAGTATGTGACTGACCTTCACAATATGCAGTCGATGAAGGTAGGGTCCAAAGACCATTAAAATACGAGCAAGTTCTGGGAGAAAATAAGAGTGATGATGCATATCATCCCATGTTTTGTCAGAACCATTCATGGCCTCTATGATATATTCATCCAAAGTTAAAGTCTCATTGAGGAAGTCATGTGAACAAGACAATGAAGTGGCCCACACGGGCTCTAGAACAAGATCCTCCTCGTCTGTCTGCGAGGTA
>JASDQU010818473.1:0-12323 GCA_032191745.1 Picea mariana | reverse complement strand
GAGTGGAAATGACACCATCTCCTTCAAGATGCCTTCAAGTGATGTTCTCATTTTGCATGGTGTTCTTTTTGTGCCAGGATTAATGAAGAACATTTTTTCAATTGTAACAGTTACAAACATTAAGTGTATAGTTGAGTTCAATGATCAATAGTGCACCATTAAATATTAAAACCAAGAAATTCCTTGGTTTTTGGCCAATGGAGTGTGTGAAGGAGGCCTCTATATTCTCCTTATTGATGCTACAAAATGTGAGGCCTTAGTGAATGGTAGTGGTAATCTATGTGAATTGGGCACAACCATCTTGGTCATTAGTAGTATGGAACTCTTCCTTTCTTAAAGGATATAGTGTAGGGATTGTAAGAATTCAAGATAGAGTAGAATGGTGTGTGCAAAGGATGTGCAATTAGTAAGCATTTTAAGGTTTCTTTTCCATTTAGTGAGCATGGATCAAAATAAAATCTCTAGTTTCTACACTACAACGTATGCAAACCTATGTATTTTTCTTTGTTGGAAGGCAATTTGTATTATGTCTCTTTCATTAATGATTCCTTTTGGAAATCCTTGATTTATTTTATGAAAACTAAGGATGAAGTATTTAGTAAATTTAGTGAATTCAAAGTCTTGATTGAAATTCAAAGAGGGAATAGAATCAAGGTTCTTTGGTTTGATAATGGAGGAGAGTACGCCTCCAAGGAGTTTGATGCATTTTGTAGGGAAGCATGGATTAAGAGGGAACTTATAGTGCCATACTATCCACCACAAAATGGGGTTGCTAAACATAAGAACTATCATTCAGATGGAAAAGGCCATGATTCATAAAATGGATTTTCACATGTGTCTTTAGGAAAAAGCATGCAATATTGTTGTCTACATGTTGAACAAATGTCCACACATGATTTTGAAGGAAAAAACAACGGAGGAGACTTTTATGGGTGAGAATCCTCAAATATCGCATTGTCGTATATTTGGTTGTCTAGTTTATATTCATGTCTCCTAATGGGAGATAGAGTAAGTTTGATCCCTCAAGCATCAAGGGGATCTTTGTTGAATACAATGAGACTTCCAAAGGCTGCCAAAATTACATTCCAACACAATGGAAGATAGTTAGATTCAGGGATGTGAAGTTTGTTGAGGATGGGTGGTCTTCAAGGTTATAGGATCCTCCTACAGTGATTGAAGAAGGAGGAAAACTTGTTGTTCCAAATTCAGATACAAAACTGAAAGAAAAAACAGATTCAGATCTTCAACATTCTAACAAAGGTAAAGAAGCCTGATTTCATTTCAATTTAGATAGAATGTCAATATGGATTACCTAGACATCATAGGATGGAAAAGAACAAGTTGTATCACCTAAATCTACTTTTTGGGTTAGTCACCACCTAAGAGATTTCTTATTTATGTTGCATTAATGACGTATATTCTTGAGAGAGAGCCTTCTAGAGTTGATAAGGTCATTACAAAGCAAGTGTGTCATGACATCATGAAAGAGGAGTACAAATACAACCTCAAGAATATTTTTTGGGCGATTGTTCCAAGATCTAATGGGAAATCAATGATTGATCCTAGATTTTTGTACAAGATCAAACATGCAGTTGATGGGAGCATTGAAAAGTACAAGGCTAGGTTTGTTGCCAAATGATTCTTTTAGAAAGAGAGAGTTGACTATGATGAGACTTTTGCTCTAGTTACTAGGGATACCTCTATCAAAACCATCATGTTTTTAGCATCTTTCCTTGTTTGGTCATTATATTAGATGGATGTGAAGACACCATTTTTAATGGCATCATTGAGGAAGAGATATATATAAATTACCCAAGAGGTTTGAGATCCATGGGTGAGAGACCCATTTTTGTAAGTTGAAGAAAATCCTTTATGTCTTGAAGTAGACACCATGGGCATGGTACTCTAGGATTGATGAACATTTACTGAAGTTGAGATAGTCTAAGAATTGTGTAGACTCTAATCTTTATTTTTCTTATCTGATAAATCTGATCTACTTATCTTGGCCTTATATGTATATGACCTTATTATTATAGGAAAATTTTACCAGTATGAATAAATTGGTCAGTGAGTTTGACATAACGGATGTTGGTTTGTTGCATTATTTTTTGGGACTAGAGGTTTGGCAGGTCACAAGAGAAGTATTTCTTGGCCAAGGGAAGTGTATTGTGGAGATTCTAAAGAGATTTTAGATGCTAGACAACAAACCCATTTTTATCCCTATGGTTCCAAATCTAAAGTTAACTTGTGATGAGGATTCATATTTGGTTGATCCCACTCTATACAGGAAATTGATTGGGTCTTTGAGGTGCCTTGCAGATACTAGGATAAATATATGCTATGCAATTAATACACCGAGTCACTCCATGGTTGAACCTCAATAATGTCACTAGAACTTTGGTAAGCATGAGCTTAGATACTTGAAGGAAATGATTCATTATGTCTTGCTGTATGCATGAGTTGTTGAGTTGCTACTCCATGGATTTGTTGATTCACATTGGGTAGGGGATACATGCGCACATAAGAGCACTATTGGCTATTGTTTTAGTTTTGGCACATGGATGGTTTCTTGGTTCCAAATGAAACATGTGATAGTTTAATTTAGTTTAGTAGAAGCATCATAAATGCAAGCGTCTTTAGTGAGTTGTGAAGCTAGTTGGCTTCACAAGTTGGTAGCAGAGTTGATCAATGAGATGTTGGGGCCCACTGTTATTTATTGTGATAATTAGAGTTGCATCAATCTCTCTAATAATTTAGTCTTCGATGATTGCTCCAAGCACATTGTTATCCGATATCATTTCTTGAGAGACAAGTTACAAAAGAGAGCAGTGGTCTTGGGTTACATTACTGCAAGTTCACAAGTAGCCAACATTTTGATGAAGCCCGAAACAAAGGGGAAGTTCGAGTTGCTAAGATACACGCTTGGCCTTATGGAAAACACATTCATTACAAAGAGAGAGTGTTGGTTTTTTCTGTTGCTCCCACCTCTTGTCCATTAACCATTAGTTTTTTTTATTTCCTATTTTTAAGGATTTCCTATTTTTTGTGATTCTATTTATAAACTAGAGTGCACCGGTTACCTAGTGATTAGTCATCAATGATTTATTTACATTTAAATAATGAGTTGAGAACTTGCCATGTATTGGTGTGTGATGGAATTGTGTTTCCATGTGGCCACCTCATGGACGAGTGCCCTTGATGTGTGTTGGCATGTGTCTACCTATTCTACCTACTCTTAACACATTATTAGGTATATTAATTACCTATTCTTAACACATTATTGAGTATATTAATTAAGGAAAAATATGAACAACATTAAGAGCTGAAAATATTATGGCATTTCATATTTTTCCAAAACAAAATCATATATCACATCATCACATTATTATGGCAGGGAAGCAACACCCTTATTAGCGATGTAACTTTCTTTTTGACAATACCCATGGAGCCATGGGGCTGTTGTTTATAACTGGTCAAGATTTCTAAGTTTTTTTGACAATACCCATGGAGCCATGGGGCTAATTGTTTATAACTGGTCAAGATTTCTTATTACTTTATAACTTGGTCAAGATTTTTATTTATTTATTAATATTTTTTTAGGTTTTTGTTTGTAATGGTGTTGGTTGTCATTGGTAAGATCACTTTTAAAATCTGGGTTGATTGTAAGGTTTTTGTTTGCAACAAAATTGGTTTCCAAGGCCACAATTTTAAATAAGTTGTAATTTTAAACCCGAGAACAAAATGGGTACTACTATGAGCGCCAATTTTTGATTCAGAGGTCGATTTTAAATATTTTGTCCATAGAGGTATCGATCATCAAGGCCACAATTTTAATTTTAACTACAAAAAAACAGCAGTGCCACTGGTAGCACCATTTGTTGAAATATGCGTGAAAACAACCACTATTAGGATCTTTAAAAAATGAGAATTTTGAAGGGTTCTCGTTAATAGGTGAGTTTGTTGGGATCACAAGGTAGAAAACTACACCATATTCTTAGAAAAATGAAGTTCTAGTGGAGAAGTCAAGGTGCATGATATCTTATACAAAATTGAGTAGAGATTTTTGAGTTGAAGCAATTGCAACAACTTGTTACTTGGTCAATTTATCACCTAGTTCAGCCTTGGGTGAGAAAACATTAGTACAATCTTGGAGTGGGATCAAACCATCTATTTCTCACTTGAGGGTATTTGGTTGTGATGCTTATATGCATGTACCTAAAGAGAATAGGTACAATTTGGATGAAAAGTTCAAAAAGTGTATGTTCATTAGATATTGAGATGAAAAAATATAATGAAGGAAGAAATGAAATCTCTAAAACAAACAAAGCATAGGTTTTAGAAAAGTTTCCATAAGGTAGGAAAATTTTTGGTTGCAAATAAGTATTCAAAAAGAAAGTTAAGGCCGGTGGAATAATGGAGAGATATAACGTGTGATTGGTAGAAAAGGGATATTCTTAGGTTCAATGAATAGATTACCAAGAGACCTTATCACCTATAGAAAAAATGACTTCTATTACATGGTGTTGTTGGCCTTAGCAACAACATATGATCTAGAAGTGGAGCAATTGGATTTCCAAAACAACATTTCTTCATCGAGATTTGAAGGAGTATACATTTATGGAGAAACCAAAAGGCTTTGTGGTAGGAGTAAAGATCTTGGTATGTGAGTTCAAGAAATTGTTATATGGGTTGAAACAATCCCCAAGGGAATGGTACAAAAGAATTGATAAATATTTGTTGGAAAAAAGGTTTTTATAGAAATATTGTTGACCATTGAGTTTATTACAAAGTAGTGGGTGTTGTATTTGTAATTTTGGTCTTATATGTGGATACTATATTGTGGATTGGTGTGTTGACATGGATAAATGACATTGTGCAATCAATCAGGATTCTCCCCAAGGAAATGTCACAATTAGACCTCACACTGTTTGTAATAGGGAATCTATCTAGCATAGATGATTTTAGGGGCTAAATTTCGCTCATGGGCTAATTTTCCATGGTTTTTCCAAAAACAAGATTCGCTATTTTAAAAATGATTCACCCAAATTCTATAAGATAAAATTATATTACCTTAAGAATCGCCAAAATTTTATAAAAACTATATAAAATACTTAGAAATTTGAATATTTTTAAAAAAATATCGCCAAACTTTTATAGTTGACATATGAAGGATTAGTAGTATTCGCCAAGGTTTCTACATTTTAAAATAAATTTCCATCCTTAAAATCATCCCTACTATCTAGTTTATGGTCTGACAACCTTCAAATGGTTGTGTTGTTTTATTGGTTGCAACCTGGCCCACCATTTAGGTTTTTATGGATGCAATAAATGAGATGCAACTAATTTAATATGAAAAGTGCAGAATGATGCCTAGGCTAAACTAACGAGACCATTGAGGTAGAAATAGCACCAAATATATTGTTGCTTTATACCTTTAGTAAAATGTTACTAGGAAAGTAAAAGTAGAAATTTAGATAACCAATCACATCACAAAAAAGTCTACAATATTATGTTTTTGGCTAGAGACAAAAGTTTTGTGAGTTAAACAAAATAAAACAAATTTCTCACACATGACAAAATTCTACACTATTAAAACAAATGTTTACACTGTTCCAAAACTTAGTGAACTAGCATAAATAGTTCCACAAATTGCAAGTTTCAGAATTGAAGTTTGTCTCCAAACAACTTGGCTAGTAGTGGATTTTCATTCATTATTTTATAAACAATTTACAAAATTGTTGAAGAAAAAAGCGTTGGCTTTTCCTCATTAACATTTCATAGAAATTTCTATAAAGATGCACAAGCAAAAATCCATTTCTCTACTAGGTTTATCTCATTTCGCAAGAGAGGGAGAGCGAGGTTAATTGTTTTGATTCCCTCCACTTGGCTATACAATTATTTTCTTAGCTATTTGGTTTCTTTGTTTAGTTTCCTCTTCCATCATCAAGGGTCCATTTTATTTGTTAACTCTAACTCCTTTAACATTTTGATTCCATTCTTGGCTGACCAACTTCTCTATTTAACTATCCTTTTGTGCCACTTGGGGTTCATCTCCTTTTTTGATAATTCAAACTTCTTGTACTCTTGTGCCACCTAGTGGTTTCAATTCCATTTCTTAGTTTGAGCTTCCTTTTACTATTTGGGCCCCTTTTCTTGGCTATTCGAATCCTTTTGTAGTGGTTGTAAGTTTCTTGCATGTTAGCATACAAAGCATGGGTCACACATGTAACTAGTGCCTGTATGCCTGAGACACATTGACATGTGATAAAATTTGTTCACAACTGCGAATCCTGAGATTCCCAGCATGGTTATTCTTGACCATATGCATTGGATCCATGGAAGGAGGTGGATGGCCTCAAGGACTACGTGGTAGAGAATGGGGTCCATTCTCTTAGGTTGTGCATGCTGGAAAGACGATATTTGGTGTACTTTGGATTGTTGTGCATTGCGAAACTTGCAACAGCTTGAGTGTTGACTAGTTTGGGAAGCTAAGTGACACCTTGGAACCATCTTTATGGATTCATAGCCCTGGATTGAGGGTGACCTACTGTTGAGACTTGGAACAACAACGTCTATGGTTGGATGGAACATCCTTGGTCTGCAGCCAGTTGGTGATCAGTTTTAATAAAGATAAGTTATATTTGTTATGTGTTTCTCTACTTGTATATATATTTTTCGTTGCGTATTAATTATTATCTTTGAAATTCGTATTTATATAATGCATGCTCGTTGGTTATTGTTTTCCATGAAATATTGTTCATTTATTTTATGTGGTAGCATGAATCTTGATTATTGCATGTGAGTCTTTCATGCTTCTTTATTAAATAATATTTATCAGAATTTTGAAATTAGTTTTGAAGTGTGTTTTTAAGTAGTGTGACCAGCCTGTGGGTGGCTGGGTACGTTACATATTGGTATCAGAGAAGATGTTTTATAGCACCCCTATAAACCAGATCCAAGTTGATTCTCCACGCCCTGACCTTCTAGCAATTTCCTCCATCACGATCATAGCAACAAAAGTGACAATTATGCTTGGCAAGAAAACCATCACTCAACAACTATCGATCTGACCTCTGCATGGTTTTTCCACTATTGATCTATGATGGGCATTATTTCTCTATCCCACATGCATGGGAAATGATTGAAATAATGGTTTATTAACTAAAGGGAACCTTACATTACTTGTGTGCAATGAAGAGAGCTATGGAATCTTGCATTGAGCGTAAACATTTATGTCATGGGGTCCACCATACCGAAGATCGAGAGATTGAAATATTAACCTGGAGAAAAACCCACATTTTAGGGTTGAGACAATATGGACCATTGATTCGGTGTGGCGAGATCATCCTGGTCATAGGTCATAGGAGGACGTAATCATAGTGTTTTAAAACAAGGTTGCAATGGGACTATGATGGGAGAAGCTCTAAAGCAGCGAGGATCATTGATCTATCAGTGATCCAGATTTTATGAGAAGAACGAAATGACTACAGGTTATTAACAGGTGCTTAACACAAAATAATAGAGATACACTAAAATTGGTTTTCTATTCAATAAGGAAATAAGCTGAAACTGTAAAATGCAGTGGAAAACAAGCTTGTTGGAATGATGGCGGCTTATCTCTGAGAAGAGATGTGACAACTGTGCTCCTTCGCAAGAAGATGGCTAGAATGAGGCTCTGAAGGCATTTTTACAATAAGAAAGAATGTTAAAAACCCTAGACATCCAAAAACCTAACCCTAAGAGATGAAGCGCCAAAAGTCACGTGCGCCCCGTTTGGGTAAGTTAGTACATCAACTTCCCGAGGTCGTAACTTTTGCATACGATCTCCGTTTCAGGCACACAATAGCTCGTTGGAAAGGTATCGTCGAGGAGATTCATTTAAGGGGCTCAATCAGAGCCTTGAACTATCATTGAGAACATTGATCCTGAAAAAACTTCATTTAGGCCCTCAAAATGGCCTTGGAGGTTAAAAACTGCTTGAAATAGTAAATTACCAAAATTGTCAGAAATTTGTTTTGAGCCTGTTGGAAAAGGTGGGTGGCCACTGATATCCACTTAGATCAATCCTCCCTCCTTAGTAAGAAATGGTATCCATTGCGTTGAGTTCCCCCATCAGATGAGGAAATTTCTGCTGAATTTGGCCACGGGTGCGCCACTTTCCTTGGTGCAGGAGCTGCCCTGCTTTGATGATTCGATAAAGCTGGATCATTTGCGGTCAAGTGCCCTTGATCTATGTGTCCACAATCTGATCATTGGATTCCTATTGTATGCAGTCGGGGTTGAACTCTGTTGGTGTCAGCTATTATGCTACTTCTAAGGTGTCCAATAATGGTGGGAAATAAGGGCGAAGGAGATCCACGTTGAACATTGGGTGCAGTCCAAGGAAAGGAGGAATGTTGAGCTCAAAATAATTATCACCCACAGACTTGGTGATGGTTTACGACCCATAATGGAGTGGGCAAAGCTTCCTATGGGGTCCCATAAGGCGTTCTTTCTGCAAGTGCAACCAAAATTTATCGCCCACCTAAAACTTATGTGGCACCTGATGTTGATCATAGCGTTTCTTGTACTTGTCATTGGACTTTTGTAGGATATCCTAAACCTGTTGGTGGATGTGATGGATCCACTCAATGAACTGGGTGGATTTTTCAGATCTAGTTTGAGCAGGAGATGAGTCGATCGAGGTGACCACAAGGGGAAGTGAAACATCTATGGGACCCAATGGTTGGAATCCAAACCCCACCTGAAAGGGGTTGTGGCCAGTTGAGCTATGCAAGCCTCGATTGTAGCTATGATGGACATAGGGAAGTCTCTCATCCCATGTGCGAGGGTGCTTGGAATTATACATGCAAAGTATATGCACAATCATTCAATTTACGACCTCGATTTGGCCATCCATCTGGTGGTGGAAGGCTGTGGATTTGGTGAGCTTGGTGTGCAGCAGTGACCAGAGGCTCGACCAGAATGTGCTGAGAAATCAAATGTCCTGATTTGAGACAATGTTTTTTGGGATTCCAAAATGTACCCATACTCATTCAAAGAAGAGCTTGGCAGTGGTCTCTGCTGTGATGCTCTTCTTGCATGCAACTAGAATCGCCATCTTAGAAAAGAGCTCAACAACCACAAAACACAGTCATTTCTCCGCTTGGTGGACAGGAGGCCCAAAAGGTAGTCTATTGAGATGGATTCCCATGGACTATCAAAAGTAGGAAGAGGGGTGCATAGGCCCTGTTTCTTAGTGGTCAATTTGGCAATAACAAAGGTAGTGCAGAACCTGATATACTTGTTGACCTCCTGATGAAGTTTTGGCTAGTAGAAGTGTTTTTGTAGAATCACCACTATGTTTTCGATGCTGAAGTGTCTTTCCACCCAACTGTAGTGGGATTCCCAAATCATCTTCGCTCGCTCTCTCGATGAAACACAGATATGGCCCAGATGACACAACAACCCATCCTAGAGATGGAAATTATCAACAACTGTGTTTGCACCCAACATTTGGTAGGAAGTGGTGAAGTCTGGGTCTGTCTCATAGAGTTGGATCCATCCATAGGTCTCATGGCCACAAGAGTCTAGCACCGTGGTGAGTTCCACGATTGGCGGTCTACTGAGGCAATCAACGACACGGTTGGTGCTTCCTATTTTATATTTGATGTTGAGGTGGAATTGCTGCAAGTATGTGGACCACTTTTGATGGTAATCATTCTGAAATTTTCCTTGTGTCTGCATGAAATGCAGTGGCTTATGATCAGTGTGGATGACTATCTCCTTCCCAAGAATGTAATGTCTCCATTGGGGGTAGGCTTGCACAATGGAGTACATTTCTTTTTTGTAAGTAGGGTACTTACAGACAACATCTGATAGTGTCTCTCTATGATAGGCCACGGGGTTGCCGTGCTGAGTGAGAACGATGCCCACAACATAGTTTGAAGCATCTGTCTTGATCTCAAAGGGTTGTTGTAGGTCTGGTAGTGAAAGTACTGAGGCTGAGCACAAGCGCTGCTTCAAATCATTGAACACTTGTTGTTGGGACCGACCCCAAGCAAATTTATCCTTACCACTACCCCTAGTTATTTGGCTGAGGGCCCATGCAATATGGGAGAATCCCAACACGAATCTGCGGTAGAAATAGGCATGGCCCAAGAACATTTGAAGCTCAGTGAGTGTGGTTGGGATTGGCCAGTCACGGATGACTTGGATTTTGGTTGGATCCACATGTACACCATGTTGATCAATGATGTAGCCCAGGTAATGGACCCTGTCCATGTCGAAGGAGCATTTTTCCAAGTTGGCATATAGCTTGTTCTTCCGCAAAGTGTGCAGAACCTACTAAATTTGCTGCAAGTGTTTGGCCCAAGTCTTGCTATAAATGAGAATGTTATCCAGATACACCACTACAAAAGTATTGGTGAATGGTCGCAGGATATCGTCCATCATCCTCATGAAATGGCTGGAGCATTTTTCAAACCAAAGGGCATGACCAACCATTCAAAAAGGCTTACTTTGACTTGAAGGTGGTCTTCCATACATCTGTCTATTCTATCAGGACCTGGTGGTAGCCAGACTTCAGATCAATCTTACTGAAGTATTTTCCCCCCATGAGTTGATCAAGGAGGTCTTCGATTCAGGGAATCGGGTACCGGTTTCTGACTCTGATTTTATTTAGAGCCCAATAATCAATGCAGATTTTCCAGGTTCCATATTTCTTCTGTACCAGCACGATTTGACTCCCGCAAGGTGATGAGTTGGGACATATGTTCCCTTTGTGGAGTAGTTCTTGGATATGTCGCTTGATCTCCTCATTCTCTAATAGAGAGTGACGATAGACTGGCCCATTGGGAAGTAGTGCATTGGGGGTCATATCGATGGGGTGCTTGACCTAGTAGTGCAAAGGTGCCTCGGTAGGTGAGGAGAAGATATCTGAATATTCTTCCACGACCTTATCTACCTTATTCTGCTGTGTGGAGAGGTCGGCCACAGAGACACTAGATGTGGCTGTGATATTTTGCTCATTCTGAGAGAGAATCATGGAGAAGACAAACTTCCTCATCTGAGAGATGACCTTCCTGCATTGCTTAGAAGAGATCAAGGTAATAAAATTAGGTGGGACTGCCTCGGGTATCCTGTACAATTTCCTGTTAAAAGTAATAATATTACTACGAGGCCTAGAATCATATACAACATGATGTTTCCATAAATAAGGTTGGCCCAAAAGAACATCACAAACTTTGAGAGGTGCAACATCACACAATATCTCTTCTTTGAAGGGCTTGATGTTGTATGACAATTGACACTGTTGGCTAATGCGGAGATTGCTTCCTTAGCAAAGACATCCAATGGTGTAGGGTTGTGGGTGCGGCGTTGTTGACAGGGCCAACCGCTTGACAACCTCTGCTGAGATGAGGTTCTTTTGGCTATCGCTATCAACGATGAAGTGCAATGGGGTGCGTTTTACCACATCTGTGAATGGAAGAGGCACTCTCCTTCTTTTGGCTCGTTTGGTTCACCAGGCTTGAGCTTTGTGGTAGAAATGGTGGAATTGGGTTCCACGTCAATTATCTTTCTTCCCCTTTCTGGTTTTGACTCTAAGTCAAAACCCACATTTGATTCATAGGCTTTCACTTTGGCCACCAATGACTTCTTTGAGCGACAGTCAATAGTGTTATGCCAAGGGATCTTATGGAAGTCGCACCACTTCTTGGTATCTTTATTTATCTTTTCGGTGTCCTTCTTTGCTTGCAGCTTGGACTGGTTGTCCTAATACTTTCCATATTTTCTCTGTCCTTTGTTTTGTGGGTTGGGGCCACCCTTTCCTGGATTTTTTTTTGCGGGGTTTCGAGGCCCAAATTGCCGCATCTTTTGTTTGAGCTTCTACTCAATTTTGATGGCATATTGGTAGGCCACGCCCAAGGATGAGATGTCCAGAAATTACATTTCGGTCTGGATGTATCTATGCAGAGAACCACAATGCTTGAGCACCAGATGTCGCTCTGAATATTTGATACCTAGCTTGGTGCGCAAGGTATGGAAGATATTTGTGAAATCTAGCACTGCTTGGTCTCTTTCTTGCCACAATGTGGTCCATTTGGTATACAAGTTGTCATAACTTTTGAAAGGGTAGTATTGTTCTTTAATAGCATCCCTGAAGGATTCCCAGGTGGCCATGACTATAAATAATGAGGGTTCCTCTATTTCCTTTTGCTTACAAAAAGTTTCCCACCAATCTTAGACATGGGGAACGGCTTTGAGGAGCGCAAAAGTAATCTTTTCTCTATTCGAAAAGTTATGGATAGAAAAATACCCTTCTAGTCGATTCAACCACTTGT
>JASDQU010818472.1:14649-31743 GCA_032191745.1 Picea mariana | reverse complement strand
TTTGGTGTTTTTGAAAATCACACTAGAGGAATAGGGTCCAAGTTATTGTTAAAAATGGGCTATCAAGGTAGAGGGTTACGCAAGCATGCATAAGGAATTGTTGAGCCTATTGTTTTTGAGGAGAGGCCCAAGTATTGTGGTCTTGGATATGAACAAAGAGATGGAGAAAATTACAAAGTTGAGGAGACAAGGGAAAAAGTTCCAAGAACAAATTTTGTTTCAAGTTCAATCCCTCAAGCACGCAAAGTGTGTGTTCAAGATGAATGCAAATGTGTGAAACGAAAGAGTTGTGATAGCGATGAGGAAAAGAACAGATTTGTTGGTCTTCAAAAGAGAGCTAGTAACTCTTCAAATTCACCTCCTCAAAAAGGCTATAAAGGTGAATGTTCAAGAACTTCTGTTGCAAGTTTAATCCCTCAAGCATGCAATGAGTGTGTTCAAGATGAATGCAAATGTGTGAAACAAGAGAGTTAGGACAGCCATGTGGACAAGAACATTGTTGTTGGTCTTCAAATGAGATCTTGTAACTCTTCAAATTCACCTCCTCAAGAAGGCGATAAAGGTGAATGTTCAAGGTATATTTCTGCCTATCATTCAGTTTCTTTTGATTATGTTAAGCATGATAAATTTTCATGTAAAAATGGAAGAAAAAGTCCATGTACATATTGTGGTTTATATAACCATCATGTTTCAAAATGTTGGAAAAGATTGACCACTTTCAGGAAACTTTCCAAGCAAAGACAACTTGAAAAGAGGATGCAAAAGATTTGCACTCATTGTCAGAAGCGGGGTCATCTCATTGACCAATGTTGGACATTGCATCCAACCACTCATCCACATTACAAGAGGAAGATGGATAAAGAGTCTAGCAAGAATGGAAGAGGAGATTCCATCATCGATGTGAGTCAAGATGATTCACAAGAAGACGATTTTAAGCAGAAAAATTCACCATTGAGTTGGCTTGGTAAGAAATGGTTAGATTTCTTGAGTAAGTAAGGCTTTCATTTTTCTGTTGTAGATGCACATTTCAGCCTTATGTATTCATTTTTGTTGAAAGCATGACAAGTTGCAGTAGTTTATCACAAATTGTATGATGCAAGTTTGCATGTGAATGCAATTCATTTAAAAAGCATTCTTTTGTTGCACAACTTTGCCAGGAGGGTGTAAAACATGGGTATGATGCTCACTTGTTGCAGCCATTTATAGTTTTTCATTTTCAGCTCTTATGTACCCACATATTTTTGGGTTTATGTACTTATGTTTTTACTTGAAGGAGAGTTGAAGAGATATGCACATGCATGAGATTTTGTATGTGTAAAGAATGAACTTGGTGATAGTTCATTATGAAGTGACTCATGATTGTAACATGGTTGTGTATCATGAATGTCGACTTGTCATTTTGGGAAGGTCGATATGTTTCAAATGAGTCTTGAATTGTGTCGATGTTGTCTTGACGACTATGTTGTGTCGATCATGTTTTTCGACTTATGTTTATTCGATGGTGTTTGTTGGCTTGTAAGTCGATTTTGAGTACACCAAGATGCAGGAAAACACCATGTGCTTTGATGAAGTACAAGATACGACCATTTTCTTGAAGAGCAAAAAAAATTTGTTGGCATCATTTTTAGTCTTGTATAAAATTGTTTTCAAGATTGATGGTTTTCTTGGTTTGTGACAAGATGTCGCAGGAAAGTTTTTGCAGCCATTGTAGAGTGAATTTTTTTGATGCCAAAGAGTTCACAAGAGGGACTTGATTCTCAGTGGGAAGGTTGTCAGTCTTCCAAGAAAAAGGAGAACAGTGGGTCAGCAGCAGCCAAAGAATAATGGTTGAGGGACATAGCCAGTTACAATGCAAGGCATGTCAAGGTATCGAGGTGATTGTCAAAAAGACTTTTCAAGTAGAATCAGTTGATAGAACTTGGGAAGCAAAAGAGTATTCAAGCTCAGTCAAATAATCATAAGCTTTTGTGGGTCCAAAAGCCTTTTAGTGGGAAGGTGTGATCAGAATCTAGACCAGGGGTCAAAATTTAGCTCAAAATTCAAAGTGCTCATAATCACTTCAAATCGAATGGATGCGTAGGCCTCATCGTCACGAACCCAACACAACTCGTTCGAGTTCAAACGGACGTCAGATGAGTGAGATATCGTGTTTTATTCAAATCGTCAAGCAAGCAAAAAACATTTTGTTGACTGTACAGTCCGTACAGTCCGTACAGCTGACGTGGCATAGGCCATACATCTGACATGGCATGTCTGTACGCTGAGGTGGTAGTTTACATGGTAGGCATTGTTGGCAGGACACGTGGATGAATAGACTGCTAACACATGGCATCATTGTGGCGAATGGTTTGGTGCCACATGGGCTGCCACATGGCACCGTATTTCATTGTTTGTTTAAAATTTTATGGAGTCCATGGGGATCGAACCCCAGACCTCCCCCATTGGAAAACACTTTGGCAAAGGCCGCCCAACCGGCGCGCCACTCTTTGTTGCTTATTATATATATGTTAAAACATATATTTAAAGTTGTTTAATGTTGCATTTGGGGCACGTCTGTGTTGGGGATTAGCCCTAGCCCCCGGTCGCACACACACTACCATATGACCATACCTCCCAAAGTTGCGCACATTTCAAATGGATTCTAGCCCGTGGTTTTGGTGTCAACGCATATGACCACCAGTTAACAATGCGTGGGAGTTTATATGTGTGCCCCCGGTTTCTATACGCATCATGTGACCACCATATAAAATGCGCGTGGATTTGGTTTTTGAAACAGTTACAACACCACACGCCTGCCACTTGTCACACCTATGTTCAATCTTGGAACCTAGCCTTTTTGTGCGGGAAACGAGGTCACATGGACCATATGCCCAACGACCTATGCGGTTAGGGGGCTTAGTTTCGTTAACCGTCCTACAGTTTGCACAGTTATGTGGTTGTGCAGCTAGTGCTAGGTTTTAGCATAGAAATGAGCATGTGTGCTAGGTTGGACACACAGAGGTGCATTTTGGCAAACCAGAGACAACAAGCTTGAAGGAGGAAAATGGAGGAGGCCTAACTTCTTCATCTTTTGGCCAAATGAGGTGCCGAAAAAGCCTAGCTAGGGGTTTTTGGACGTTCTGAATCCATTGGCACTATTTTCAAAGGAATTTGAATACTTATTTTGCATGTTTTACACCATTGAAGTTTCAGAGAGCTCTAGGGAGCTTAGGGCCCCCATTGATGGAGGTCATGCTCAGATGTGCTCAAGTCTATTTTCTATAACTGAATAGTCATTTTTGGCTAATTGTTATGCTCTGAACACATTGGGATAGGTTTCAGATCCATTTGGGGACTTTTATAGGTGTTTTTTCCACAAGGAATCTCAGGGAAGCTTAAGGCCACATGTAGAAGAGGTCATGCCTAGATGAGCCATGATCTGTTTTCAGAGTTTTATTAGTCATTTTTGGGGTTTTTATGTATTCTGAACCCAATGGTACAATCAGTAAATCCATTGGAGTTGAGAAGCATATTGTAAAAGAATCTTTGACAAAATAATCCCAGAGAGCCTAGTCCATTGATGGAGGCTCAAGGAGATGTAGCCCAGTTGGGGGTGAACTCCTTTATCATCTTGTTATTGTTGTGAGTTTTTTGGTTTATTTGATGCAATTTATGCTTGCTGTGTATTTATTTAAATCACATATTTAACCATTAAAAATTCCTCACACATAAACACCAAGAAGATGCATAAACTTGGCACATAATTTACCTTGCATAACTAAGACATTGAGAAAGGTCCTGAAAAGTTTATTTTAATGGAGTAGAGGGTGATTTCATAGCATAACAAGTCCGCCCCCTATTTTCAGATCATGTAAGTAATAAGAAGGGAGATATTCCCTCTCATGCGAGGTTGAATGCATGGGGAAGGTCATTACATAATTGACCTGTGACGGGGTGGACTTCGTTCGCATGTATAGACCATTTAGGAAAGAAGAATGGTTGACCATAATGTGAGGGCCAACGAATGAAATTTGGTCAATCATTACTATGTTTTGGTTGTGAGAGAAACATATCACTCGAAAGAGAGTGGAAAAAAAATCTCTCATAAAATAGACGTAGTCTCCCCCAAGGAGAAGATTAAAGTCCAATGGGTCGTGAACTACCATCACATCGAAGTACACTATTTTTCCTCCCAAAGTAACCAAAAACTAAGGAAGGATCCTTAAAGGTTGACTAACGATTCTGTCAAAAGTCAACATATTCTGAGTCACGTGTGCCAGCTATGGGTAACCAAATCTTACCAAGCATTCGTGTATAAGATGCTAACAAAATAACCTTATTCTATTATAGTGTTAGGAATATTCCTATCAAAAACCCGCATGGTGATTTGGAAAGGCATGCAAGAAGGAAGAAGAGGTTATGTCAAATTATTCCAATTAATATAAATCATCTGATTGCTTGAAGGGGGTGCCATTGGGACGGGCGGAGTGCCCCCTTGTCCTGGTGAATCAATATTAACAAGGTATACATGAGAAACATACTCACTTTTTGAATGAGGAGTGGGATCGGCTGATGACAGAGCCATATCGACTGTGTTGATTTCACTCTTCAAGGAAGGAACCGAGGATGAAACTAGACTAACCACATGATCAACTGGACTGATCGGGGATGGAACTGGATTGACCAGTCTATAAACTAATGACTTTTTGGGAGAGATATTATGATAACTAGTTGGAATTTGAATCTTTTCCAAGAGATAAGAAGCCTCATCCATACGAGGGAAAAGGTGAGAGTAATTATCACAATAGCATAACATGAAAGGAAATTTGATAGTTCTATACTTCCTACCAATCTTATCATCGCTAGTTGATGGTGTGTCACTAGCATGTTCAGTAGGGGCTAATGACATGGAATACCACATTTCTAAGACCTTGGGGAGACCAGGGAAATCCCTCATAAAGTAGTCACCCTTACAATGCCTGCAAGATAATTTGAGTTTAGGATTCTTCGTTTTAGACTTGTCGACTTTATCAACACTACTAGTACAATTAGCAGCAGTTGGTTTCTCAGATCCAACATGACCTGTTGTAGTTGGAGGATTGGTCTCTTTCTAATTCTTCTTCTTTTTCCCCTTTCTTTTCTTCTTCTTCTTATCATCTTGACTACTTTCTTTAGAGATTTCACTAGGTGAAGGAGGAAGGAAAGGAGACATGACATGTGAAGAAGGAGAAAGGTCGACATGAGGTTAATTTATGGGTGGTGTGCTTACATCTGAAGCATTAGGTGCATTTGAAGCATCAGGAAAAGTCACGATCAATATAGTGGGGAACAATCAGACTAGTAACCTAATGGTGAGTCCCAAAATAATTAGTGTGGCAATGCACGAAGGACCAACGTTTCCAAAAGAAAGAAAATAAAAATGTTCCTTGGGAAAATGGGTTCCTTCATTGGTACTACTAGGAATTAACGCCAATGAAATTGACTTGACGTAAGGTCCACTAAGGAAAACAAATAGCATATGCTACAAATCTAAGAAGAAAATAGTCAAAGAAACCTTTCCACAATGAAACCACTAGTTGGTGATGAAATCCAACATCACGAGATAAATATAGGAAGGGGATGGGATAGATCAGGTGGATCAGTTACCTTGGCAACCTGCTTAATGGACTTGCGACTTGGAGCAAGTTCCCACATGGGTTTAGCCGTGGGTGTACCCTCCAAGGATCCCGAGTGATTTTGACCAACATCTGGCCCAGGTAAGGTGAAGACTCTCCTTCCCATCACCTTTTGTATAAACCCTACATATATAGGCCACTAAGGCTACCAACTCCCATTCATCCTCTGGGCAGGTACAATCGATAGTCGGGAAGGAATGTATAGGCAGGATAACAAGTCTAAAATTATTCAAGAGAACTGAAGACAAGTGGACCAAAATACTACTGAGAACCCCAAATGGATTCAGGATTCATGAATCTCCAATACAAAATGAAACCATTCTTTTCTCAGGAAGAACCCCCAATGTATGATATTTTATCTACATGGGTTAAGCTTTGGAGGGGAAATATTCGATGCTCTCCTTCACACGACCTCATGTTTAACCCCTATGTGAGAGGGGGATCACGACTATGCTTATCTGAATAGTTAGATTTACAACTCCTTAGAACAAGATTCTATGTTTGTCTGATCACTTTAGAAATTTATCCTCACAACCTATTCCAACCCTACACTTTAATATAATGTATTTTCTCTACCAGATAATATAAAAGTGTCTGATCAATTTTATAAGCACTTCATTTTAGGGTTGGATTTTACTCAAGGGTGTGAAAGTGAAACTTATGATGTTTTAGACTCGACTCCAAAATAATGTATAATAATGACATGCAAATCTTGTGTTTTCAATGAATCCTACATATGGGATGAAGAGGAGGTTTAAATTTCTTCAACAAAAATACCCAATTCCCAAATACAATCTTCTAAATGAAATCTACTACAATACCCAAAAGTAAGAACGCAACTATCTTCTTTGTTTGATTCTAAAAGAAAGAAAATTAAAATCCCTTAACGCTTCATTACCTTCAATCAAAATGAAAGATTCAAATGCAGATAAAAAAGACACAAGAAACAATATTTCAAACAAATAATGCACTCACAGGATAACGGGAATAGAAAGAAACAAGTATGATAACTCACTCAATCAAGGACTCAACAATCGACAAGCATTCAAGGAATACAAGAAATTTTAGAGAAGAATCCAAAAAAATATAGGCAGAAAGAGAAATCACTCAAATGTCTTGACAAAACAAGAAGAAAGAAAGAGAGATCCAAGATAGGTTGTGGTAAGCATAAAATCTCAAATAATTCAAAGAGGAAAGATTTGAAAATTAACTTAATACCAACAAACCTTTGCAGACCTTTTCAATCAGTCAGATAACCAGAAACTTTTCAAGACTCAAACCAAACCAAGAAAATAAGGAAAATCAATCTCACAATTTGGAAAAGGTTGGAAGATGAAACAAGACAAAAAAAAGAGTGATAAGGAGCCATAGCCTCAACCTAAACAAAGTCACAAGAAAAAGTACAGACTCTATGCAAAGGACCTCCAACAAAGGGCTGACCAAAACATGGGAGATTCTTCTAAATCTCCTCAAAACAAGATAGAAAAACTCCCTAAAACAAAGAGACAAAGCACTATATCGATCTCTAAGATACCACTGAGGAGCGTTGATTACATATCCAACACCCTACTAACCACTCCGAGGGAGTGCTAGTTCTGTAGATGCTTGAAAATAAGCGTAAAAAAGAAAAAAATCAATAGAGACTGGCTTGGTAACTATGATGTAACGCCCTCGTAGTTACGACTACCAATGACTCAACACAAAAGAAGAAAATATTTTTTTTTTGTTTTAATTAAGTAGGAAGGCAATCAACGAAAACAATTAAACAACATGACTAGACGATGAACACAACTTACACATCTAGGCAATAGACAACAACCCAAGAAATATCCATAATTCCCCATAATCCTAATCAAATGACCAATAGTATAATAATCCAGATCACTTGCAAGAAATCATCCTCAAAGAATAAGTTTACTCAGTGCACGCAAGAGCGAGATGTTACATACACCCCACCCTCTATTGGTCTAAATTTCGTCCCAAAGTTTTATAGTATATAAGTGTCGAAATAAAGTGTATCATAGTATCATAAGTCTATCTATAAAACAAAAATGGAAATTGTTGGTGCATATCATATGCGTCCTCCTAGCTCGTCGAGTGCAGATTGTAGTTGTCCCACTGGACCTTGACCTGATCTATTGTTCTACGCCGTATTTGTCGAATGAGATGGTCCAAGATGTGAATTGTCTTAGTCATGAGTGCACCCTAGTCAGATACCTGCAAGAAAATCATGTCAATAACATGTGTAGGATCATTAATATAATGTCTCAAACAAAGACGTGAAAGACATCTTGCTTATGCCTCAAGAATCAGGAAAGGCTATTCAATAGGCCACGGGTCCCTTCCTTTCCACAATCTTGAAAGGTACCACAAACCTAGAAGATATTTTAGCACCCTTTCCTAACTTTATCGTTCTCTTATGCGGTTTCACCTGCAAGAAGAATCGATCACTAACTTCATAACTATGATCGATACGATGCACATCAGCATAAATATTTTGTTGATCCTGCGCTTCTTTGATCATTTGTCTTATTTTTTTCATTTGATTCTCCATTTATTGGACCACTTATGGTCCCACCAGGACCCTATCCTCAAGCCGATCCCAACTCAAAGGAATCTAACATGGTCGCCGATAAAGAAACTGGAACGACTCCATCTCATGGTGCTTTGATAATTGTTGTTATATACGAATTCTACTAGTGGCAAGAATTATTCCCAACGCTTTTGTTGGTCCATCACATACATGTGCAACATATCCTCCAAGATTTGGTTTGTTCATTTGATATGTCCATCTATCTCCAGGTGATATGTGATACTAAAGTTAAGTTGGGTTCCCAAGGCCTCTTGGAAACTAGACCAAAATTGTCAAGTAAACATCGATCCTCGATTAGATATAATCCTCTTAGGCACGCCATGCAGCCTCACAATTTCAGTGATGAAAACTCTAGCTATGTTTGGTGCCTAATATGTCATACATACAAGAATAAAATGAGCACGCTTCGTTAGAGTGTCGACTAGCACAAAAATCGAGCTATGTCTCCTTGTCATCAGTGGCAATCCAACAATGAATCCATTGAAATGACCTCCCATTTCGATTCAGGAATAGTGTGTGGTTGTAGTAATCATGTCAGACGTCTATGTTTTTCTTTCACCTACTGACATTCTAGACATCATGCCACATGGTTAACTATGTATGACTTCATTCCTTTCCACACAAATAATGGTTTAAGGTCTGCCGTCATCTTCATGACTCCAGGATGATCCCTATACACTGCTCTAGGAGCCTCGTTTAGTATCAAATTCCTCAACTCGTTGTTGGGAAGTACGTAAATTCGACTTTTAAATATCAATAATCTGTCATTGTCCATAGTAAATCCTTCAAATTTTGGTACCATCATTGTGTTTTGTCTGATAAAATATGTGACCCCTTTATACCAATCATCGTCACATTGTAAAGTTAGAATCTTTTCACGTAGATTTGTCTAAAGAGGCATCACCGCAAATATGTTTGGTCTCCAACTCAATGCATCTACCACTCAGTTCACTATTTCTTTTATGTAAGTAAACTTGAAATCTTACATGCTAAGCAATTCTGACCAATGTCGTTGTCGTGCGTTCAAGTCGCTTTGCGTAAAGATGTGTTTTAGTCCACAGTGGTCCATTTTTAGTTCGAATTTTCATCCAATAAGGTAGTGTCTGCAAACTCTCAAGGCATAAAAAATGGCTAGCAAGTCCAAATCGTGCCTCACATAGTTCTCCTAATGCCTTCTCAACCTTCTTGAGATGTAAGAGATCACTCGACCGTATTGCATCAAAATTTCACCTAAGCCTTCCTTGGATGCGTCAATGCATACCAAGAAGTCTACGTCCATGTCAGGAACCCTTAGTATCATTTTTGTTGTCAACAACACCTTGAGCATCCAAAATGATTCCGCACATTTCTTGGTCCCAAAAAACTTCTTGTCCTTCTTTTGCAATTTCATAATCGGATTTGATATCCTCGAAAAACCATCGAAAAACCATCGATAGTATCTTGCTAAACCCATGAAGCTACGCAATTCCAGGACATTCATTGGCATAGGCCATTCCATAATAGCCTCGACCTTTGTTGGATCCACAAAGATACCTTCACCAGAGATGACATGCCCTAAGTAGTGAATCTTCGATTGATAAAACGAGCATTTAGACAATTTCCCATACAATTTGTTCTCTCTTAGTCACTATAGTACCAAGCAGAAGTTCTCGTCATTCTCCTTCATCATCCGAGAGTAAATCAAAATATTGTCAATGAATACTTGGATGAACTTGTCCAAGTATTCGCGGAACACCCCCTTCATCAAACTCATAAATACCCCAGGGGTGTTTGTTAGTCCAAAAGGTAAAATAGTAAACTCGTAATGTCCAAACCTCATCTTAAAGGAACTCTTAGGGATGTCATTCTCCTTTATCCATAACTGGTGATACCCTGATCTCAAGTCAATCTTTGAAAAAACCATCACGCCTTTCATCTAATCGAATAGATCATCAATTATTGGCAATGGTTATTGATTCTTGATCGTGGCTTTGTTCCATTGACAATAGTCCATGTAGAATCTCCAAGACCCATCCTTCTTCCATATGAATATAATTAGTGCACCCCACGGTGACACACTTGGATGTATAATTCCCAGGTTGAGAAACTCCTTACAATCGCTGACCAGACCCTTAGTATTTTGATTTATCCAAGTGCTACAGAGAGTTTTATTTATGGTGCAACGCTAAAAATAATTAAGGTAAAGGAAGTCGAAAAAGATGAGCGGGTTCAACCCTGTGACTGTGGATCGCCATGTTTTCCACTGCAGTAAAACCTTGAGTTTTAACATGGATCTGATACCATATGTAACGCCCCCATTGTCACGACTACCAATGACTCAATGCAAAAGCTGAATATTATTTTTTTGTTTTAATTAAGAAGGAAGGCAATCAATGACAACAATTCAACAACATGACTAGACTACAAACACAAATTACACATTCAGGAAATAGACAAAAACCCAGGAAATATCCATAATGCCCCATAATCATAATCAAATGGCCAATAGTATAATAATCTGGATCACTTGCAAGAAAGTGTCCTCCAAAAATAAGTTCACTCAGTGTGCGTAAGAGCGGGATGTTACATATGACAATTTCTTGATGAAACAAAGGGAAGAGGGAAGAATAAAAAAAAATGAACCAAACAAGATCGAACTAGGAAAATTTTCAAATGATCCAAGGAAAGAAAACTCAATTGTTTTCCCTAGTGGATTTGCCAATTTCTATTACAAAATAATTCCCCTGCAGACGAGTGAATCTTCCCTTGGATTACTGACCCTTAAACCAAGACAGAAAACCACAAGTGGACACTAACATCCCTTTGAATTTAGTTTAACTATTCAGACAGAGAGAGAGAGGGAGAAAAGGTGTGATGCACCTAGTTTCAAAGTGTGTCCTCGTTGCTTCCAATCTGAGCTCGATGTCCAAACTCCTTAGTGCAATTTGATACATGCAATGCAATAGACAGCAAAGAGAAAAAAATAAATCCTACTCTACAAGATTAGATCAAACAAATTCATCGACAAGGATTGAAGGAATAGTAGACAAGCATATGAAAGAATACACAAACCTAAAGGAAATAGGCCAAGTATATTAAAATGAGAACCCAAAGAGAATACTTACAAACATGGATCATGATGCATCATTCCTCCAAGATCCCCTCATCCATACCTTGCACGATTCTCCCAATATCATAAGTTTGATATCTAAAAGATTTCTTTCCTCACCATGGAAAGCCCTCATTATATAGGATTTGGAGGCTTAAACACCATGGAGAAGATCACTCACTAGATCCACAAAATGGGATCTCTAAGATTTTTAGGGAGAAAAAATCTCGTAAGGATTTTAAGGAGAAAATATCTCAACAAAAATAGGATTTTGGTTTGAGAAAATATCTCAACCATCCATGAGATTCTCAACCTCTCCTTGATGTTAGGAAACTAAATGTGAGGTGGATTCTCAAAGTAAATTAATCTCTTTTTTATGAATATTAATAAATAATTCATGTGCACATAGTATTTTTACCTTCATATGATATATTTTCCTCCTCATTGACTAGGTATTGTGAAAAATGTTCTTTCGTGGTGTCGGTGTATGTGACACTTTTATGACACTTGTGAAACTTAGGGTGAGGTACTTGAGTGTGGAATTTTGGTGTGTAATGCCTCTCTTGACAGTTATGAATAGTGTGTTCTAAGGCTGGGAGGATCCTGGAAGGTTTGCACACAACTGGTGATCTTCTATAAAATATAAGTATCAATCATGGGTTAATTTACATGTTGTGTATTTATATATGTGTTTATGATTATGGGTTTTTCCTATGTATGTTGCATGTATGTTTTTACTGTTATGTCCACATGAATATGTGTATTTGTGGGATATGTTTGTATGATTTAATTTTTCTATATATACATATGAAATTATTGTTTTTATGGAGTAGCATGGCCCTTCCTGGCTGGGCTGGGGATGTTACAATTTGGTAAGTTCCAGAAGAGTTTATGTGTGGCACAGCCCAATATTATAAGGTAGGGTATGTTACAGTTGTAGCCAATTCATTGAAAAAATCATGATTGACTTGTTTCCACATTCAATATAACCATCAATGTCACCACTTAGCTAGGGTTTCGAAATTTTGAGCCTCCTCCCCAACCGTCATCCCACTTCAGTTGCCCATGCAGATAGGATTCCAAGACAAACTTCTCACATTCCAAGACTATGAAAACATGATTCACCTTGTACCACAAGTATTGTATGTGGTCTCTAGACACCACTTCCTACAATTAGCGTATAGCCTAATCGCATACCTGAGTCGAGTTGCAGCTATAGTCGACATTAATGATTTTGTCTTACTCAGGTCTGGCCATTCAAAGAGATTGTTTCATCATACGAGGATTTTCTCTTACTCTAATTTCCCATGGTATGAACTTCAACAATTGGCTCGAGTATGAGCCAAATAATAATGTTGAGGGCCTATTGTAACCCAAAGTTCTGGGCCATGTTTTGCGTGCACAAAAAAATGAAGTTTTGCATGATCATTCCATAGTTTTTCACACACCGAAGGAAATGTGCAAATAATTCCATAAAGTGAACATCATACTTGGTTTTTTCAACATCGTTCCAAGTATAAAGGCTTCCAAGTGCACTCTGGTATGATTTTTTTCAATTGTGTTGGAAATGAATAAGATTCCTGCCAGAATAAAGAAACGAATCATCAGGAATGATCCATGAATTATTATTTCCCACAACATATGAAGACGTGGAGAAGATAGAAGATGATCAGGCCAGGAATTTAAGATTTTCCCTCATTTATAGAGACTACATGGAACACTGGGAGGAACCATAAGCATGCGAGGTAGTTGGACTAGACAACCGAGTGGAGAATATCAGAAAGGGACAATGCTTCCCAGTAGTGAAATATATAAAAAGGACCCCTAAGTTCATAACAAGGGCTAGCTAGTCAAGGAGTTAACTAATGAGACAATCAGTCAAAGAGTTTTGAGTTATCTTAGCTATTAGTATCGAGCTCACTTTAATATTGTTGTAATCTTGTAATGTTTTCAATATATTCTTGTGTCTTTGTTCTATTTGAATCCTAAGGCAAGGTGCATGGCCCATGATGTTGTATTCCCACTATTTTATATAGTAATTATATAAAGTTCTATGGTTGTCCTAAGTAGTTGTTTAGCGTACTATATATATTTGATGTGATGGAATTCTTCCATTAATAAAGATATTTTGGTTATGATATATTATGTGTCTATTATGAATGAGATGAGTATGTGTGTGTATTTTTTCAATTCTTAGTCCTAAATAGATTCTCATACCTTATTTACATGGATGTAAATTGAATTAATGTTTAGTATGTTTGATCCTCCATCCCCGACATATGACCTTATGCTCTTTGTGATCCTCTCTGCATCTCAGTTGATACCTTCCTCAGCCTTGGTCCAAGATTAATATCCTGGTTCTTTGGAGTTTTTGTTGGACAACTATGGATGAACCCTCAGTCTAAAAATACCCTACGTTAAGAATATTGGCATGCGTGCAATAATGGATTAGAAATAGAGACACAATTCCCAACACACCTTCAATAACCACTCACACAACTATATAAAATATCAACACATCGATGTTTTTATGTGGTAAAACCCTCATGGGGAAACAACCATGACCCTAGCCAATGTGGAAACTTGGATCTATTTATAAATGCAAAATCAAATATGTTATAGAGAGTTTCTACCAATGGATCATCATCAAACAACCCTACATGCTCTTTAAATAGAGATCATGGACCAACTAGGTCTTAATCCATAGATCAATGCAGTTGTTAATATCAAGGAGAATATGATTTGTTGGATCACTCTATGTTAGGAAAATATTGTGAGCATCAGATTACAGTGCATACTAAAGAAACACACTTTAACCTAATGACACATTATACCAAGTTTATATTAACTAACTCCTAAGTGTCTAAATATACTAACAACAATCCCACACTGAAATCCATAGAAATGACTTCCCAAATGGACATAGGAACATCATACAGTTGTAGGAGACCTGTCGGGTGGTGATGGTCATACTTTACTTGCTAACACACAAGAAAATTAGAGATGAAATGGACTACGTCACACTTAATTCCTTCCTAGAAGAAAATCTTCTTCATGTATGCATACATTTTCTTCACACAAGAATGCACATAGTAAAGTTCTCTATGGGATTCCTTGAGTAGAATTATTTGAATTTCTCCACCCTATGAGATGTACATCCTTCCATGATATCTCAACAATCCAATTGCTTCAATTATATATCCTTCAAACTTTTATTCTAACTTTCTCCCACTCTGGAGGGTTGAAGTAACCTTTAAATACCAACTATATCGAAGAATTTGTCCCAATACGCACTCCATCAAATTGATCTTTAAGGGCATCAAGGATAATATTTGTGGACTTATTATTAGGGAATAAATGATCCTTTCCCTTGATGTATGAAATTCAAAAATTTTACTAACTCATAAACTCACTCCATCACCTCAACCTATCATTGAGATTGTTTTGAGTGAAGAGATGATTTAAGATTTCATGACAAGTTTTGAGCTCAAAGCTTCTCCCCACTAGATAGTGCCTCCAAATATTCAGTGCTAGCATTACAAATGCCACCTCTAAATCATGAATAGCATAAAGCTCCTGATGTTTCTCCATCTTCCTTGATGCATATGATATCTATAGTATAACTAAATTCTCATTAATAATTAATATATGTAATCGTTAAAGTTTGTAATTGAACATTTTGAAGGGTGTGTCTCCTCACTAAAATATTTAAATAAGGTTGGTCATTCATTTTTGTAATATGGATTGGAATAATATATAATAATTATATGTTTGATATATTTAGTCCCATCGGTTCTCCTCCAATTGGTATCATAGCTAACACATCCATTTCTCTCATTTTATCCTACGTATAAACTTTTATGCATGGAGGTTTTTGTGCATTGAGGTGATATCTCTTATCCATATAGACTTATTTTCATGGATACTTGTGCACAGATTTCAAAACAAATCGATTTTCATGGAATGTGATCTCTCTCTACTGTATAGATTGTTGTGTGTGGTTTTTTAGTGGGTGAATTTTGTTGTTAATACCCAAGAAACAATAGAATTCGGTGTAGGCCATGTGGTAAACATAATAAGAGAGAAACAATGTCTCCTTGGAATCACAAATAAAAATATTTGTTGGATTAGAAATCACCTATGGGAAGGCTTTGAAAATGATAACAAATTAAACATGAATAGGAAGAAGGTCATACATGTGAAAACATTTGAATAATAAATACTAAAACAAAAATTAGAAAAAAAAATCATAGATGTGGAATAATTTTTCTTAAGACACTAAGGAAACCCAAGCGAGTGAAACCATAGTCAATATAGGAATTCCACCACTGACCTCAACTAATATATTTTAATGTATATTGTTTAAAATATTTAAAGACATGTAGCATTGAAGGTGTAGCATTAAAATCCTATTCAAGGGAACCATGGGAAATTCAGAAACTTCAAGGAAGGCCTCAGGTGTAATAGGAAACACATCATCCAACAGAAGCAATGTGTCACCCAATAAAGAGTTAAATGACAAGTTAAATCATTTAAATACCTTGGTTGTGTAAATCTCTAGCAAACTCAGTGGTGTATATATAAAACAATTAAAAGCCTCCATGGATGATATCTCTAACAAAGTCAATGGTATAGATAAAAGTTACAATAGAATCAATGAGATGGATGATTTCTCAAGATGACTCGATAATGTGGAACAAGGATTAAAGGTATGGGGATAAAACCACGATGAGCTCAAGGTCCATGTTTCATCATTAGAAAATGGGAATAAAGAATTAAATAGCCACAATTTCCACTCTCGTCACTCCTTTTTTCTACCCCCCAAACATTCATCCAATTTTTTATCCTTAAATGGATTTACAAACTTTGATATAACGAGATTTCATGGACAAGATGACACAAAAATCAAAAGGTGGATTAATCGACTTGAACACTATTTTGAGTTACACAAGATATGCGACAATGAGGAGAAAAATAACTTTGTATCATTGAACTTAGATAAGGAAACAAGATACTTTTTCTTATGGTGGCACTCAAAATCCCAATAAGGGAATGGTAGACATTTAGGAAGCACTTTTTGAGGAGATTTCAGAACATCGAGGAAAATGAATTCTTTTGCAAACTCACTTGATTACAATAGGTAGGCATGGTGGATGGATTCTTTAACAAGTTACATGTGTTAGCTACCCATGTGATTTATTTATAAAGTGATCACCTTCTACAAATATCCATATCGCGATTGAAGGAAGACATAATAAATGAACTTAAAACAATATATATCAAGGATGTGGAGTGATTATGATTAAAATCTAGGGTGGCAGAAGAACAATTGTTGTTCTTCTAGTGAACTCCTTGGTCTCATTTTGAAGAACCAAGTTCAATATTTACTCCCACTTACAAAGAAACTCCACCACTTAAAATAGAAGATGACAAAAGTGTTTTAGATGTCATGCACCCAACTAGAGGTCATGCCACAAATTATAGGGAAAAAAATTCTATATGTGTGAAATAGAGAGCAATAGTGATAATGACAATGATTCAAAATATTCTAATTAAGAATACAAAAAATATAAACCATCAAAATATTAATGCTTTGAGGATGAAGCATTTGAATTAGGGATGACTTGTAGTATAACTAAATTATCATTACTAATTAATATAATTAATCATTAATATTTGTAATTGACCATTGTGAAGTGTGTGTCTCTTCATTAAAATATCTATGTAAGGATGGTCATTCATTGTTGTAAAATGGACTA
>JASDQU010818471.1:75314-85587 GCA_032191745.1 Picea mariana | reverse complement strand
CCTCATATGTCCTCTAAATTCGACGATACTTATTCACTTCGGATTTTCGGGTATTTCAAATCTAAAACTGATGGGGCGTAAGTTCCTCACTTCTTTATACCCGAAGTGAATTCTGTTCATTGATCAAGTTATTTAGATTAACAGTTTGATCTATTCTACAATGCAACTCTTGTAGCTTTATCCTGTCCTTCCACTTTAACACAATTCGACAGCTGACGAGTATCATATTTAATCTGACGGTTGACGGGTATTCGGCTAATCCAAATCTCAACCTTTTAGCCCCGCTTATCCTATCCTTCCACATTGAGATGATCCGACGGATGTTGAGATTATTGAAGTAGATCAACGGTCAACGATGATTGCGGAACTACAATTTACGAGTGATTTAATTTTCCTTTCAATCTTCACAATCTATCCCTACCGTAGATTTTGCAATTGTGCATTCGACGGTCGCGATTTAATATGCCTTAAACTAGTCGTTAGTTGGATCAACTGTAGTCGTAGATCGTTGAAGCTGTGTGATCTGACGATCTAGACGGGTTGCTGGATTGTAACTAGCAAGTGGTTTAATTATGCTTTCTCACTCCTCGCAATTCATCCATGTCGTTGATCGGGCAATTTTGCATCAATGGTCATGATTTGATTTGGGTTTCATTCGCGCCATACCTACTGATTTTCAACGCGCCAATCTCTTTCGAGCTTTGATTTCTGCATTTTCTAGCCCTCTTAAGCTTTTATCATTGGATTGTTGATCCTATCGTGATTAATAATAGTCACAAAATTCTTCAGCTTTAAGGTGATGTTCTTCTGTCGATTATTTTTCTTCCCGAGATTGACCTCGCTGCTCTGCTTACTATGACTGTTGACATCAATGACAACACTTGAATGACAATTTGTCCAACAATATCTCCCTTTGTCATTGAGGGCAACACACCAACTTTATACAAAATCTCCCCCTGCGGTGATGCTTCTGTCCTCTGAAGTTACTCTCCCCCTTTGGCATCAATGGCAAATGGTTTCTTCTCCGATGATCTGTCTGTATAAATATTTCTTTGACCATTGGTAACACCTCCTACAATCACACTTTTCCTGTCATAACTGAATGACTCCTTCTGATGTTGATTGTTATCTCCCCCTGAATAGGTGCCAACTGATGCATTATTTTCTTGAGAGATTTAGGTAGGAAGAAGGATTACTCCCAATTTTCACCTGAGGTATTCAAATGCATCTCTGCTTAAGGGTTTTGTAAAAATATATGCCACCTGTTCTTGTGTTGGAACATATTCCAATTTAATGGTTTTGTTTTCAGCATGATCTCTTAGATAGTGATACCTTATGGGAATGTGTTTCAATTTTGAGTGTTGGACAAGGTTCTTAGAGAGACTTATTGCGCTTGTATTATCACAATGGATAGTTGTGGGTTCTTCAAATACTATTTTGATGTCTTGTAGAGTTTGTTTCATCCATTCCACTTATGTGGAACATTCTGTTGCTACAATATACTCGGCTTCAGTGCTAGACTGAGAAATTGAGGATTGTTTCTTGCTTATCCAAGCAACCAATGATTCTACCAAAAAGAATGCTCCTCCACTCGTACTTTTTCTTTCATCTATACTTTCTGCCCAATCAACATCTTAATAGGGTTTTAATGTGAATGAGTCCTTGCTAGGGTACCACAAACCAACATCTATGGTTACTTTCAAATATCTAAAGATTCTTCTTACAGCTTGAACATGGCTCTCCTTTGGTTCTGCTTGGATTTAGCCACCATCCCAACAACTTGCTTGACATCAGGTCTGGAAGCTGTTACATAGAGCAAACTGCCAATCATTGATCTGTAGTGTTTTGGATCTACATTTTTGGACTCATCATCCTTGCTTAATTTGCATCCAATTGTCATAGGTGTACTAACAGGTTTGCAATCTTCCAACTGAAATGTTTTAAACATATCTTTAATATACTTAGACTGATGAATAAAGACTCCCCTTTTGGACTGTATTATTTGTAATCCAAGGAAGAAATCCAGTTCCCCAAGCAAAGACATTTCAAATTCTTGTTGCGTCATCCTGGCAAAGTCCTTACTCATTTTTTCATCATCACTACCAAATATAATATCATCAACATACACTTCCACAATGATCATGTTATTACCATCAATTTTACAATAAAGATTGTTGTTTGTTGATCCCCTTTTTAGGCCCTGTTTTTGTAAGAAAGAATCTAGCCTTGCATACCATGTTCTAGATGCTTGTTTTAGCCCATAGAGTGCTTTATTTAGTTTACAGACATAGTCCCCTTTGTTGGTTAATTGGAACCCTTATGGTTGCTCACTATAGACTTCCTCTTCTAAATTTCCATTGAGAAATGCTGACTTGACATCCATTTGGTACACTTCAAATTTTCTATAGTTGGAGAAAGCTAAGAACATCCTAATTGCCTCTAATCTAGCCACAGGTGCAAATGTTTCTTCATAGTCTACTCCTTCAACCTGAGCATACCCTTTACATACTAATCTGGCTTTGTTCTTGATTACTTGCCCATCTTCATTCATTTTATTTTTATATACCCATTTAGTTCCAATGGCATTTTTGTTTTTTGATCTTGGAACTAGTTCCCAAGTTTGATATTTTTCAATTTGGTCCAATTCTTCATTCATAGCTTTGATCCAATTCTCATCTTTACATGCCTCTTTGGCAATATGTGACAACAATGTTATTTCTGTTTGATACAATAGTTGTCTTCTTGTGTGCACTCCATCATTTATATATCCAATAATCAGTCCTCCGGGATGATTCTTTTGAGTAATTCTTGATGGTGTCTTTATATCTCTTCTTGGGAATTCTTCTCTTATCTCTCCATATTGACTATCTTCTTCGATTTCACCAGTATCCATATCATCTTCTTCCCTTTCTTTTTCATTCTCTTCTACTTCTTCTAGTTGAGTGCCGAATGACTCATCTTCATCTTCATCTTCATTTTTAGGTATCGTCTCTTGATTTTTGATTCTTATCGTTTTTAGGTCATCCACCTTGACATATGCACTCTCAACAATCTTATGCGATCTGAGACTGTAGCATCTATATGCCTTTTTGTTTGAAGCATATCCAAGAAAAATACCTTCATCAGATATGGCATCAAATTTTCCAAGACTCTCATCTAGTCTTTTGATATAGCATTTACTTCCAAAAACCTTGAAGTATTTTAATGATGGAGCTCTTCCAAACCATAGTTCATAAGGGGTCTTATCACTATTAACTCTGATCTGGCCTCTATTCAATATGTATATTGTTGTACTTACAGCTTCCCTCCAATATCCATCTGACAATTTTGCTTCATTGAGCATAGTCCTTACAGCCTCCTGAATTGTTCTATTCTTTCTCTCAACAATCTTGTTTTGCTGAGGTGTTCTGGTAGCAGAGAATTGTCTTTTTATTCCATGAGTTTCACAGAAGACATCAAACTCTTGTGAGGTGAATTCACCACCATTTTCTGATCTAAGACATTTGATTTTTGTCTCCTTTTCATTTTTAACAAGGGTTTTAAAGGCTTTGAATTTGTTGAGTGCTTCTAATTTTTCTTTGAGAAAACATATCCAACCCATTCTAGTAAAGTCATCAATGAACAACATAAAGCAAGACTCTCCTTCCAAACTGTTGGTTCTCGTAGGTCCACATAGGCCTGTGTGAACAAGCTCTAAAGATTTAGAGGTTGTGTATTCTTTTGCCTTGAATATTATTCTAGTTTACTTCCCTAGTTGACAGTGTCTACACATAGTATTTGAGGGTTTTATGATTTTTGGCAAGTTTCTTACTGCACCAAGGTTGCTGACTTTCATAAGATTGTGAAAGTTAATATGCCCCAACCTTCTATGCCATAGCCAACTTTCATCTACTGAATTCATATGACACTCCTCATTCAATTTTGCATCTAGTATATATACATTTTCAGGAGTTCTAGGACCAGTACCAACTAATTTTCCTGTGTCTTTTCTCCTAATCTCACATTTTTGGGAATCAAAGATGCAATAGTGCCCCTGAACACAGGTTTGACCGACACTTAATAAAATAGGCTTCAATTTATCGACAAGTAGTACATTTATGGCTTTGTCTTTTCCCAGACTCACAATGCCTTTCCCAAGTATGTTACTTGAAGCATTATCACCAAATGTAACTTTACCTTTTTGTTTCTTTAAGTCTAAGAACTTGTCCTTGTTACCTGTCATATGTTTTGAGCACCCACTGTCAACATACTAGAGGTCCTTTTTATCTTGAGCTTTTAGGGCAATAAGACATTCCTTTTTTGATGGTTTTTTCTCTCCAAAGTTTCTTTTGCTCTCTAATGACCTTGGGTTGTTCTGAGAATTCCATTAATCTGCAATTAATGGCCTTATGTCCATGGTTATGACATCTGAAGCATTGTAAGTCCCCTTCTTGTAGAGGTGCAAAGGAGTTATACTTTCTGCTTTTAACTCGTTTTGTTGCTTGTTTATCCTTAAGGATATAGTTCTTAACCTTTAGATTTTTCTTTCTATATGCTCTACAATTTATAGCTTTGTGTCCAAAATTAGAGCATGCAAAGCAATAACTAGGGAAAATGCGAGGATACATGTTTTGATAAAATTTCTTTGGTATTGTCTTGTCTTCCTTCCTGATGGGTGGAAGTAATCTTTTGGAGTTATGATCGTTACTTATCTTCTCTTCATTTTTCTTCTTGAATGTACTGAGGAGAGCATTTGCATAAGATTTTGAGTTAACATGACTTTCCTTTTGAGAATAACCTATTCCATTTTTATTACTTGAATCCCTTTGTGTGGTAATAATCTTATCTAATATTTTAGAGCTATTTTCAGATTTTGTTTGAATGATTTTTGCATCTAGTTCCCTTTTTAGATCAACTATTTATGCCTCCATTTTTTCACAAGTTATTTGTTTTTCCTTAAGAGACTTTTCCAAGCTTTCTTCGATCTTATTTGCTTCTAAGATTTGTTTTCTCAAGTTGCTCATGAGTTTTTCCATATCCTTTTCTTCTTGTTCATGTTTTTCTTTTTGTTCAAGTACAAAACTTTTTCTTGTAGTTGGGTT
This sequence comes from Picea mariana, assembly GCA_032191745.1. Classification (NCBI taxonomy): domain Eukaryota; kingdom Viridiplantae; phylum Streptophyta; class Pinopsida; order Pinales; family Pinaceae; genus Picea; species Picea mariana. Next base: position 80,506 of record JASDQU010818471.1, on the reverse strand, counting down.
TTTCCTTCTTCTTGTATTGATTTTTTCGTCTTCTTGATCTTCAGGGTCCTCCTTGGGATAGGGACACTTGGATGCAAAATGACCAACTTTTCCATAGTTAAAACATTTGAACGAAAGTTTGCCTTTGTACTTCCTTGATCCTTTTTGAAGTTTTCTAATGAAATTGGCTTCTTCCACATCAGATTCTTCATGATGACTGGATTGAGGTTTTTGCTTTTGATTTATCTTTGTCTTGGATGCCTTGAAAGTTGTTTCATCTTTTGTTGATTTATCATTCCATGTTCTCATTTCATATGCTATAAAGATTCCATGGAGCTGATCAACTATGAGTGTGTTTAGATCAAATCTATCTTCAATTGAATAAATCTTTGCATCATATCTCATAGGCAATGACCTTAGCATTTTTTGCACAATGGGTTTATCTGTAATTTCTTCTCTTGTCGCTCTAATTGAGCTGACCACTTCATATACCCTATGAAAGTACTCAACAATATTTTCTTCTTCTTTCCTTTTCAGATTTTCAAATTGAGTTCTATATGTCTGTAGTTTGGCTTCTTTGACTTTGTCATCTCCTTCATACATAACCTCCAATTTGTCCCTGATTTCTTTGGCTGATTTGCAATACATAACTTTCACACATATAGAATTAGTCAACCCTGCTAGAATTCCATTAAATACTCTTGAGTTGTCATTACATATTTTTTTTCCTCCAGAGTCTTTGGGTGGAGTAGTTGGTGCAATGTAACCATCCACAACAGACTGCCAGATATCAAAACCAAGAGCGAACATGAAGTATTTCATTCTTATTTCCCACAGAGCATAGCCTCCTCCATTGAACAATGGTGCTTTCTTATTAGACATTCCCTCTTGTTGATCCATCTTCAAAATCTACCTTCAAGTTTGTTAGACAATGCTGAAGGAACCTGCTCTGACACCAATTGAAGGATCAGATCCTGTCACTGAGAGGGGGGGGTGAATCAGTGACACAACAATTATATCAATTTTTCATTTATTAGACATAATTTTAACACAGTATTTTATCGTGGAACCCAATTGGGAAAACCACAAACTCTTTTTTATTAACTGCAAAATTGTTTTACATGTTACATAGAAGGAAGACGTACTTCCTCTTTGATCAACACCGACTGATCAGGATGCACCCACACCCTGGTTTACCAGCACCAACTGGTAGGAGGCCACAACCCCTTGTTTAGTCAGCTACAACTAACAAGGAAGCACTAACTCCCTCTGCAAGCACCAACCTACCCTTGCACCACCCAACCACCCTTAAGACATAGATATTATCTTTTCTTTTTGGAATCTGCTTCAGCTTTTGATCTTCTGTTCTAAACTGCAGAGACATTTTCTTCTCAACACTCTTCCATGATTATATACTCTTCAAATGGTGTGAGTATGACACAACTGTGTCCCTTCATTTCGACCATCGCACCTCTTCAATTAATTAGTCTTAATTACGGTTTATTTATTTTACCGTAAAGTTTTTTCATAAATTGATCACAGTCATGGATCAATTTAATCCTTTATACTCGATCTCAAATCTCTGTTATTTTTACAGAGACCAATTTCTACGGAGGTGCTTCCTTCAAGCCATTTCATATGACCGATTAGAAACACGGGCTTACCGAACATAGCGACGTATAACAGTTTCCTTTTAAAACTATTATATCATATGACCATCGGCGGTAACCAGATGCTAAGAAAAACAAGTGCTTGAGCGCTTTATTAAATCAATGGTTATGATTCGATCTTCTGATGGGATGAATGATTAACAATATTTTGGCATTTTGACCTTTGGGTCTTCGTGACTTCCAATATTTCAAAACTCTTGACTACGATATCACCGAAACTATCGGACGGTTCACATTTATTTCTCGGAGACAGATCAACGGTCCACTTTAGACCTTACACTCATCCTTTCACTGCTAAATCTGATGGCTATGACTTAATCATGCTTTTAGATGGATGGCTATCGTAATTTCGACACTTTTCCCTTCAGGTTTTCGTGTCTTCCAGCATGTCAAATCTCCTTAAGCTGTCAATCTACTGACGCGTGTCCCTTTTGGAATTTTGGCATTTGGGACTTCAAAGGTTTCTAATAAATTCTTCTCCATTTAACTCCAGAGTGATCACTTGTTGTGTGAGTCATCAACGATGGAGACCGCTTGTTGTTGGTTAACATTTCCACTTACATTATCTTTCCACTGAGTAGATTGACGGTCGAGGACGCTCGCGAACTGATTTCTAGATCGCACATCTCGTGTCCACTTCGGGACTTCAGGATTTCGGGACTTGGGGCAAGTACTGATGGTATATCTCCCGACGAAAAATTCCTGTAGTGACATAGATTGCTTACGTCACTTGTTGATGTGTCACGAGCCGAGTAGTTGCCACCTCTCACTTTGATTTGTGATTTTCACATACTAGAAATGTCGATTCATCTTGACACTTGTCATTCTTTGACTGTGCCACGTGTCCTTGTTGACGTGGTCTGTTGACTAACAGTTATGATCCAACAGTCCTCGTATGTCCTCTATATTCGATGGTCCTTATTCCCTTCGGATTTTCGAGCTTTGGGTATTTTAAATCTCAAATTGACGGGGCGTAAGTTCCTCGCTTCTTTATACCTGAAGTGAATTCTGTTCATTGATCAGGTTCTTTAGATTAAAGGTTCGATCTATTCTGCAATGAAACTCTTGTAGCTTTATCCTGTCCTTCCACTTTAACACGATTCGACGGCTGACGAGTATCAGATTTAATCCGACGACTGACGGGTATTCGGATAATCCAAATCTCAACCTTTTAGCCCCACTTATCCTATCCTTCCACATTGAAACAATTCGACGATTATTGAGATTATAGAAGCAGATCAACGGTTGACGATGATTGCAGAACTACAATTTACAAGTGATTTAATTTTCCTTTCAGTCTCCACAATCTATCTCTGTCGTAGATTTTGCGATTGCGCATCTGACGGTCACGATTTAATATGACTTAAACTGGTCATTAGTAGGATCAACCGCAGTCGTAGATCATTGAAGCTGTGTGATCTGACGATCTAGACGGATTATAGAATTGTAACTAGCAAGTGGTTTAATTCTGCTTTCTCGCTCCCCGCAATTCATCCATGTCGTTGATCGGGCAATTTCGCATCAACGGTCACGATTTGATCTGGGTTTCATCCACGACATACCTACTGATTTTCAACGCGCTAATCTCTTATGAGCTTTGATTTCTACGTTTTCTAACCCTCCTAAGATTTTATCATTGGATTGTTGATCCTATCATGATCAACAATAGTCACAAATTTCTTCAGCTTTAAGGTGATGTTCTTTTGTCGATTCTTTTTCTTCCTGAGATTGACCTCCTGCTCTGCTTACTATGACTATTGACATCAATGACAACACTTGAATGGCAATTTGTCCAACAAGTAGTAGAGGTAGGTGGTCACCGATGTCCACCTGGATCAATCCACCCCCTTAAGAAGCAAAGGTCCCCATTGTGTCAAGTTCCCTCATTAGATGGGGAGAATTTTGTTGAATTTGACTCCTAATGAGCCACTTACCTCGGTGAAGAAGTTATCCTTCTTTGACAACCTGACAAAGTTGTATGTTTTGTTGGCAGGTGCCCTTCATCTTGGTGCCCATGATCTTATCCATTGTATCTTGCTCAATGTAGTCTGTATTTAGTTCTATAGGGGCCAAATGCTTAGCCACCTCCAAAGTGTCCAATAGGGGTGGAAAATATGGTTGAAGTAGCTCCACATCAAATACTAGGTGCAAGTCAAAAAAAGGGGGAATACTCAATTCAAAAGCATCCTCACCCACAACCTTTGTGATGGTATAAGGCCCATATTGGAGTGGTCTAACCTTCCTATGGGGGCATGTGAGGCACTCTTTTTCCAAATGCAACCACACCTTATCACCAGCCTGAAACTTGTGTGAAATCTAATGTTGGTCATGTCGTCACTTGTACTTGGCATTGGATTTCTGCAAGATACCCTGAACCTATTGTTGGATGTGTTGGATCCATTCGACAAATTTGGTTGCTCTATCTACCTAAGTCTAAGCATGGAAGGACTCTTCCTGTGAATATGTAGTGGGTAGAGCAACATCAATGGGGGGAAATGGATGGAACCCCAAGCACACCTGGAATGGGTTGTGGCCAATAAATCCATGGAGGGATTTGTTATAGCTATGTTGAACATATCTAAAGGATCTGATCCTATGTACATGGATGCTTGGATTTGTACATGCATAGGATATGCACAATCATCCTATTGACCACTTCTATTTGTCCATCTGTTTGGGGTTGGAAGGAAATTGATTTGGTTATCTTTGTGTCCATCAGAGACCATAGGATAGATCAGAAGGTACTAAGGAACCTATTATCCCTATATAATGGTTCCCGGTAGCCCAAAATGAACCCAAACATGCTCAAAGAATATATTAGTAGTGGCTTAGCTTGTGATACTCTTCTTGCATAGTGCCAAAATGGAAATCTTAGAGAATTGATCAACAACCACAAAGACACAATCGTTACCATGCTTGGTGGTGGGAAAACCTAACATGTAATCCATGTAGACTGACTCTGAGGGCTTGTATGGGGTAGGTAGAGGAATGTACAACCCTTGGTTCTTAATGGAAGGTTTAGTAATGGCATAGGTAGTGCAGGATGTTATATACCTACTAACGTCCTCTCGGAGTTTTGGCAACTAGAAATGCTTTTATATTACTGCTGTTATCTTATCCATGTAAAATTTCCTTGCCACCCGGCTATAATGTGCCTCCAAAATTAGCTTTGCACGCTCACATGAAGGAACATAAAGATGGCTCATATAGCAGAAAAGTGCATCCTGGAGGTGAAAGTCTGGAACTTGTTTACCTGTGCCTAGTGTCTAATATGTAGCGACAAAGTCATGGTCATTATTGCACAACTGGGGCCACCTGGAGGTCTCATTCCCACATGAGTCAAGAATTGTGGTTAGTGCCACAATCGGGGGTTAGTTAAGGCAATATACAACATGATTTGTGTTGCCTTTCTTATAATTATTGTTCGAGTGGAATTGTTGCAAGTACGTGGACCACTTCTCATGGTGGTCATTCTGTAACTTTCCTTATGTTTGGATGAATTGCAGACGCTTGTGATTAGTGTGGATGATTGTTTCCTTTCCC
>JASDQU010818471.1:36231-55328 GCA_032191745.1 Picea mariana | reverse complement strand
AGCTAATACAATATCACCAAAATCTAAGGACAACCTTGTCCTCCAAAGTCACCAAAATTGAGAACAACCTTGTTCTCCAATAATTATACAAATCAAAAAACCAAACCTCAACAATATTATGGAAATCTCCTCTGCTCATGAATCTATTGTAGACCACCTATAAGGCCTGCTGACGTCACCTATTAGCTTGTACGGATCTTTGTACCTTCCCAAAAAATTAGATACGTGATTCAACTTATTGGCAACCTGCGTACATACATTGTTTTCTCTACTGCAAACCACATATGCCCTATACATGATTTGTCCTTCTGCAACCCATGTATATACGTGCTTCGTCCTTTTTCAAACAAAATATTGTACGAAAACTTCACTCCACACTTGCAACCTTCTTCGCTACTCTCTTCAGGGCTGGATTCACCATCTTGTAGACTTTCCCTTTGCTGAGATCACCAAGCTTCCTAACACAAGTGCAAAGTCACTTATGTTAACTCCATTATGCCACAATATGATCTAATGTCACAATGACATCTATCCTTTATATAGGAGTCCAACAAGTGAGTTTAGGTGCCCTTCCTAAACTCAACAATTAATTAGAATATTTTAATCCTCTTTGTGGGTGTGGCACCCCCCCACAAACCCACAAAGCCCATCAATTTTCCCATGAGGCCCTAGCCTCATTTCTAGACCGATATCACTAAAACGAAAGTAAAAATTAGAGCCAACGAAAATTCCCACATACCTGGCACCTTGACCTCTTGTGAGAATACCTCTTGAAGCTACAAAAATCAACACTTCCTCTTAGTGAGGGAGGTATCCCATCCTCCAACATCTGGATGCATCACTATTGCACATAGTAGATATAGCTCTGAATATGCCACCTCATTTGTACTCCAATATTCCAAACTAGCTACTCCCTTTGTCACTGTGGCAAATGGGTTTGTGAACTTTGTCACTGGAATAAGTCATGTTGTCAAGTCTGTCTGAATAGCCGCATCCTGGATTTGTGGAGAACAACATGATGTCCAGTCTGTCTAGCTGGCCACATCCTCGATCACTGAGGAAAAAATCAGTCTGATTGGTCGCATCATCGGTCATGGAGGAAAATCCTGCTATCCAATCTGCCTCACTGACTACACCCTTTGTGACTGAAGCAAATCCCATTTCCTGACCAGATGCTTCCTCTATCACTGTAGCAAAACCTGTTGAATCAACAGAATCCTCCATGCAAAGTACACAACTCTCATAGGCCTCTTTCTTCTGCATCTCTTGTTTGACCTCCTCAACCCATGAAACATGTCTGTTAGTCCTAGAATATGTCTCTATCCCGTCTAAACCTGAGGGGGAACTCCCTCTGAATGACCATCTCTCCCTCTAAGCCAACTGACTCTCCCTAAGATCAGGCTCACTCTAATACTACATGCTCCTTCTAAAATTTGATTCCCTCTGAGTCTGCACAACCTCTGGAGCCATCTTCTCCCTGTTCACTGGCCTCTACATAGTCCTGGGAGGTTGATCCTCCCTTTTGGATTATGAGGGTTGAATCCCTTTGATCTCTGGCTCCTTTTGAGCTGGTATTACTGGTGAGGTCATCTGCCTCACCATTCATGGAGCTACATGCTCCCTCTAAATTTGTGCTACTGGTCAGGCCACCTGCCTCACCACTGGTGGAGCTTCTTGCCTCACCACTGGTGGAGCCACCTTCTCCTACTCATTTGTCTCTCTACTGCTACTGGCTATAATACTCATAGGATATCCCCTTGGCCTATATAGGTTTCCCTCCCTAACTCCAAGAACCATTGTTGATATGAAGCTAGACCATTTGAGCATAAGTAGTACATGTCCATCTCAAAACAATACACGATATCCCTTCCTCTCAATCTCTGAGACTGAGAGGAAACTCCTTCTGAGTTTTGGCACCCACAACACATTCGACACCCTCAATATCTCTCTTGACTCCAATCGAAACAATATTGTACCAGATCCTCGTTCTTAATGCTTGGCTCTCGTACCAAGCTCCACACATAAGTCTGAGCTAGTCTTTGTGAGAGTGTCAAACAACTCTCATGCACCTATCATATGGTAAGATTCTCCACTATCCACCAACCATGTTTCCTTACTGTAAATTGAGCGTGAAATGGAAGAGACCAACAAGATCTCTCTCTGGAACCTATCTGCAACCTCATAAACCTCTATTGTTGATGTTCGCTCCCTTCTTCCTCTTCCCCTCTGGTGTGGACATTGTGAATCATAGTGCCAAAAATCACGACACTCAAAAAATTTGATCTTCTTAAGATCCTTCTTCCATCTTGACTATGGAGATGCTTCCCTCTTAGGAGAATCCTTTCTTCCTGACAAGCCTCTTATGTCTGGAGAATCCCTTCTGCCCTTTCTAGTGTGGGATGCAAGGGCCTGGTTCTCATAAGTAATACTTTTTACCACACCATCCATATCATCCATGGATACTAACCGGGTCTCCTCTTTGATGCAATCTATCCATAGTCTATGAAAGTATGGAAACTTATCTTGTGNTGATCTTATTAAGATCCTTCTTCCATCTTGACTATGGAGATGCTTCCCTCTTAGGAGAATCCTTTCTTCCCGACGAGCCTCTTATGTCTGGAGAACCCCTTCTACCCTTTCTAGTGTGGGATGCAAGGGCCTGGTTCTCATAAGTAATACTTTTTACCACACCATCCATATCATCCATGGATACTAACCGGGTCTCCTCTTTGATGCAATCTATCCATAGTCTATGAAAGTATGGAAACTTATCTTGTGCACAGATCCCCTACACAAATGGCTCCCAAGACCTAGGAATACCTGACAATGCTACATTCACCAACTCAATATCCTGCACTATCTCACCAATAGTTGTGAGTTGATCTCAGATCCGAGTAATCTTCATAAGATAATTGACAACTGTGTCTTCACTGCTCATCCTGACAATCTGAAGGTGATGCTTCAAGTGTAGCATCATGTTTGTATTCTTGTTTTGGTATAGACCTACCAAAGCACCATACATCTCCTTAGTAGTTTCCGTCTTGGCAATGTGAGGAATCAAGTGGTCCTTCATGGACTCTAGCAATACCTGCTTGGCCTGCACTTCCCTCTTCTTATGGAATGCCAAATATACTAGGTCACTCAGGCTAGGAACCACATCCTCAACATAGTCCTTGTGTTCATTCTCTTCTAACAAAAGGATAACCCTCACCTTCCAAGCCTGGAAGTTGGTTGCCCCTTCCAACCTATCCTCAAGTTTCAATGTATTCACCATCTTGACCTGCTTGGAACAAGAACAAGAAAGAGAGCAAGCATAAGGATGACACTCTTCCAGTGTTGTAGCCAACAATGTGTCTCAAGATGATCCCCTTATCTTCAGATCCCAAGCTTTGACACCATGTCAATTTTCACATGCAACTCTATGTGACTAATTTTAGATATGAAAATTGCTTCCTAGTGATATAACAATAAAATCCTAATTGTTATCACTGAATAACTATGTAGTGGAAACACATAGATCATAGATGAGTCATCAATACACATAAGACACAATTTCAGTTCCGAAATCTTGTTATCATCATAAATCCTAAGGGAAAAACCAACCCACCCAACCAATACAATATTACCAAAATCTGACGACAACCTTGTCCTCCAAAGTCACAAAAACTGAGAACAACCTTGTTCTCCAATAATTATACAAATAAGAAAACCAAACCTACACAATATTATGGAAATCTGCTCTGCTCACAAATTTGTTGTAGACCACCTGTACGACATGCTGACGTCACTTGTTAACCTATACGGATTTGTACCTACACATAAAATCAGATACAAGATTCACCTTATTGGAAACCCACGTACATACGTTGTTTTCTCTATTGAAAATAATATATACCCTATACATGATTCGTCCTTCTRCAACCTGTTTATATACRTGCTTCGTCCTTCTGCAAACCACGTATTGTATGAAAAATTCACTCCACACGTGYGACCTTCTTCACTCCTCTCTTCAGGGCCAAATTCACCATCTTACARACTTTCCATTTGTTGAGATCACCAAGCCTCCTAGCACAAGGGCAGACTCACTTATGCTAACTCCCTTCTACCGCAAAATGATCTATTGTCATAATGACATCTCTCCTTTATATATGAGTCCAATGAGTGAGTTTAGGATCCCTTCCCAAACTCAACAATTAATTAGAATATTTTAATTCTCTATGTGGGTATGGCACACCCACACAAACCCACAAATCCCATCAACTTGCCCATGAGGCCCTAGCCTCATTTCTAGGCCGATTTCACTAAAACAAAAGTAAAAAATGGTGCCAATGAAAATTCCCACATGCCTGGCACCTTGGCCTCTTGTGGGAATACCTCCTGAAGCTACATAAATCAACATAGTTGTACTCAAATCAACAACTGTCGTGAGAAATAAACCATCGTATTTTGGGTCGTCTATGTGGACTAAGACATGTATGTAACCATTCATTTTCTAGAAATGATCATGGCTTGGGGACTTTTCTAGGGAACTAGAAATTGGGGCTTAACTGGAACTACTGGTTGAAGCACTATAGGCATTGCTTAAGTGACAATTGATGGCGACTCAATTTGTGGAGAAATGGAAGATCCTTTAGACTAAACTGTCGTTGGTGGGGTGCATAAATAGTTAGGGTGATGGCCGGGAATATGTGATGTGAAATTGTCAGAGGCCGACCGATGCTAATCTCCAGGAGAGAAGTACTGACCTACTGTGGATTCCCATGGGGTGGTTGATAATGGAACCGATTCTCCATATTGACGATGTGCCTTTTGGAATGTGGTATCATAATTGATTGCGTACCCTAACTTTGTGTGATCCAAATCAAATTGCTTGACCCTTCAATGTTTCATAGCGCCATGTAGCTCATGTTGTTCCCATGTGAGCCCCCATGTCTTGCCTAGTACATTGTAAATTGCTATTAACTTCACCTGCGAATGGAAATTTGTGGACCTGTCAACCTATCCTGTCCTCCTTTGTGAACAGAACATGTCCCATGTTGTTAATAAAGGTGCAATCATGTCGATCTTGTACCAACCTATCTCCCTTCTACTCTACACTATGCATATGCTACACTAACTCCTTCATTGTTTGAGTCCTTCAAAGTGCATTTGACATTTGCGGGCCATAATAAACCTTCAACTGGTTGTCGTTGACGAGTCCCTTGAGTTTCTGACCCTACAGTATGGTCAACTTTGCTGCTCCAACCTCACTGATGTATATCAGGCGAAATGGGCCCAATCAACACATGCATAAATTTCCAGGGTGTTTAAGAAATTTTCTATTGTATATCAACACCAAAGAACCTAGGTGCAAAAGTTTGTGTCGAATGTTGCGGTCATGCCATGATTTCTATCTATGCTTCTCGAACCACTTGGATAAATCCTGCCATAAGACAATACTCTTCCAACTCCATTAGATCATTTAACCATTGCTGAAGTAACTCTTCATTGGACATTTGGGTGGCTACGACAATGCACAAACTCATAACAATGAACTCTAATGGCATGACAACCTCCTTTCCATAGACCAACCCTAAGGGGGTATGCTTAGTCAACCTCTTACAGGTTGTGGGCCCCATAGTACTGTTGGAATACATCGATCCCAATCATCACGTTGCACATTACAAACTTTGGTTAGGGCACACTCTAAAATTTGATTGAATGCTTCAACCATACCATTAGCTCGTGGGTGATAGGGGTTGCTCTTTTGGTGATGGATCATGAACTCTTGAATAAGTTCACAGATAATATCGTTCAAAAAGTGCACACCTTAATTGCTCATCAACATCTTGAGGCAACCGAACCTTGTAATCACATTCTCAAATATGAAGTGCGCAGTCATTTCTATAGTACAATCCTTGACAACGACCACTTCTAACCATCATGTCAAATATTCCATAGCCGTGATAATGTAGCACACACTTAGTCGACGAACCAAAGGACTAATTCATGAAGTCAATGGCCCACTTGTCAAATGGCTCCAATGTTGTAATAGGAAACAAAGGTAATTCAGCTTCTTGATAACCCCATCCTAGACCAAGGGAGTGTTGTAGGATATACTGAACAACCATTAGAGGATCCCCCATAGCTAGAGAACGTCGTTGACATACAACATATACCAAGGGAAGATTGGAAAAGAATCCGCATCTTGTGGCAGAACCATATGGTGAATGAAAATGTAGATGGTATAGTTTCCACCTTTGAATTTCCCATTGGGGACATTCCTGGACAAGCACCAATGTAGAATATTCCTCTCTCGACCCTTCTAAACTTCCATGGTCTAACCAACGAAGACCCAAACACCCTTTTCGAATTTGACATTCTGTGTCGGAGCTATGACTACACTTCAAATGTTCGTAAGTTGAAGTTGTTCCATGCCACCTTGAAGGGATCTACATTAAGGTGGTTTATGGGCCTCAATGGTGACTCCATCACCTCTTTGGACAACATGAAACAAAATTTTCTGAAGAAATACCAAGATTATTGCAGAACAAGAGACCAAAGAGAAGAAATTTTCAAGGTGTCCTAGAAGGAGGACGAGAGTTTCGAGGATTATGTTGAATGTCTCCAATATAACTTGCAGAGGTATAAACATAGTGACTTGGACAAGGACATCCTGAAGACAAACCCAATTTGACGGATGAGAGATGACTGTTTAGACATGCTAAATATAATGGGAAAATGAGACATATCAAACGATCCTTACGATGACATAATCACTCTATGCCTAAGGATTTCAAGGGGGTCATCAAGGGAAACATAATCCAAGCACCAGATACTTCTGCCAGAATATAGAGATCAACTAATGCCAGAGTAACGAGAGTAGTAATAGAAAATTTGTTTGAGAATTTAAAAACTAATATTCTTAGCTCTTTGACTTCACAATTGGATGTGTCACATGTAAAGCATAAGCGAGATGAAGTAGAGAAAGAACTAGCAATATTCTGTCCCAAATGTAGAGAGAAGCATCCCCATAGGGAATGCTCGCTCGATAGTGCAGAGTTTTGTGGCATCTGTGAACAGGATCATTCGATGAGACTCTTCCCATCACTGCCAGGATTAAAAGCGATATTTCAGGGATCAAGTGAGGAAACTGAGCAAGCATACTTCATTTCCAAGAATCCATTGCAATCTCGGCCACCAAGTATGACTCAATACCCATCCTTATATTTTAATACTTGGAATAACCTATATAATTCTCGGTAGGTCCCACAACAAATGCAATATCCTTCGACTCCATGGCAGTCTCATGGTCCTCCCTAGATTCAGTATCCCACACCATGGCCAGAGTGGCCACCCCACCTGAATCAGACCTTTCTATGGCCTCAAGGGTGCGAGGCTCTGCTATAGGGGGAGAAGTTCCTCATGCAAACCCAATTACCTGTATGGCAGTAGCCACTGCAACTCCCCTCAAATGTGCTACCAAGTAATCCCCCACTACGACCCCGACTACCTGTACAAGCTAACCCAAATCCAAATAATAAAGTGGTTCAACAAATTGAAATGCCCATTTTTCCTACTTATTACATCTGCCATGTTGAATGCAATGATGTACACTTGAGACCAGGGAGAGTAATAAACTTAGGAACATCACATGTCATCACAAAACATGAAGAAACAAGTTCACCCCGAGAAGCAACTCCAAACCGAGAACAATCAAAGGAACAATGCACTAGTACAATTCATGTTGAAACTCCCAATAAACAAACTAAAACACGGGCTACTACTCTTGTTATTGTTGAAACTACTTCAAACCCACCATATTCAGAGATATTAATTGTACCTAGAACTGTTCCACAACCTGAGTTCGACTTCTTGGGATAATTGAAAAACATGTGTGTTAAGATCTTATTGCTGCAAGCAATTAAAGACTTCCTGATTTATGCTAAAACAATCAAGGAGCTCTGTGTTAAAAACCCAGATAGAAAATCCAGGGACCCTCCTATAATCCATGTAGTAGGGAAGCTGTCAGAACTAATGTTGGGAAAAACCCCACCTACTAAATACAATGATCTTGGGAATCCAATAGTGACCGTCCATATAGGAAAAACAAATATTCCAAACATACTGGTCGATCTAGGTGCTACAATAAACATCATAACCAAAGAGACCCCAAAACTGCTTGGACTTACCAACCTGAGACCTACTCTCATTGTGCTAGAACTGCCTGATTGATCTAAAATACGACCAGAAGGGGTTCTAGAAGAAATTGTCATATCTATGGACTTCTGGGAATACCAGGTTGACTTCATGGTGTTGCAGCCTAAAACCCATTTAGGAGGACACCCCCTGATCTTAGGAAAACCATGGTTAGCTACAACCGATGCATTCATCAGTTGTAGGTTAGGGTTTATTACGATCTTTGAAAGAAATGCTACAAAGAATCTCATCCTCTACTCCCTTGCCAAATCGAGTATAGACCACGAAATCCCCTTGTTGGATGAGTTTGAGAAAGAATAAGGTGTTGTGCAATGAGTCCTCACGGTTGGCAAGGATATCTACTTTAAGGATGAGGCAAAGGATGATACAATCAATAGATTTATCAACAATCCACCATTTGTTACTCAACCAACATTCCAACTCCTAGATTCTATAGTGGATAGACCCAACCGAGAGAGTCTTGTTGATGTTTTCATTTCAGAGTTGATATCTACCCCCCAAGCCATAAGAGTGTCCCAATAGAGATTGAGCCCAGAAAAACCCTGAGCATTAATCCAAATTTATCTCCCTCATAAACATAACATCTGGTTCAACGATTGTGGGAGCAAAAAGAGGCCTTTGCGTGGGACTACACATATATGAAGGGCATCCACCCCAATATGTGCACCCACCACATTTACATAAAATAAGACCCTCGACCTATTCACCAATTGTAACGTAGAATGAAGCCAACCCTGAAGGATATTGTAAAAGAACTCCAGAAACTGTTGAATGTCCATTTCATCTACCCAATCTCCGACAATCAGAGGGTATCCCCATTGGTCATTGTACCCATGAAAAATGACAAATGGAGAATATGTGTTGATCATGGAGAGCTGAACAAAGCTATACAAAAAGACCACTTCCCATTACATTTTATTGACCAAATCCTTGATGCCCTATCAGGCAAGTTTTTTTTTTCATTTATTGACAGGTTCAGTCGATATAACCAAATCTAGATTGCTCCTGAAGATCAAGACAGTACTACCTTTACTTGTCCCTGGGTATGTTTGCATACCAAGTCCTTCCTTTTGGACTTTGTAATGCACTCACTACCTTCCAGCGAGCTTAATAGGAATATTCTCATATTTGGTTAACGACTCTCTCGAGATTTATATGGATGATTTAACCCCGTATAGTAATACATTTGACACAACGTTGGATAATCTTTAAAAAGTGTTGAAACATTGAAAAAAAACTCACCTTTCTTTGAGCATAGAAAAATGCCACATGATGTTGAATGAGAGAGTTGTCCTTAGCCATTATCTTTCTTCTGCAAGGATACATGTGGATCATGCCAAAATTGAGGTAATCCTAAAAATTCCTCCTCCAAAAACATAAAAAGAGGTGCATATCTTTTTGGGAAAGGCTAGTTATTATTGTCGTTTTATTGAAAATTAGTCTAAGCTTGCATCGCCTATATTTTCATTACTCTCAAAGGACACAAAATTTATGTGGACTAACAACTGCCAACATGCTTTTACAAGTCTAAAATAAGTGCTTATCTGAAGCTCCTATCTTACGAGGAACTGATTGGACCTTTCCATTCCATATTTCTACAGATGTCTCTGACACCACCATTGGGGTTGTATTAGGATTGTGGGAGGAATGGATCCCATATTCCATATACTACATCAACAAGAATTTGACCCCGTCGAGTTAAATTATACGATAATTGAAAAATAATTCCTTGTTGTTGTACATGCTATTAATAAATTTCGGCATTATATCACGGGTGTTGTGGAAAAGTTTCCCTTGTAGACAGATGAAACCCCCCATTGGATCAAGACTCCTTTGATCCAAGATAGAAGGTAACGAATGGTTCCCTACTTTCCCCTTAAATCTATTCGATATTACCACAAACAAAATAAGAAGAGAAGATGAGAGAATGGGATAGATGACCTACCTCCTTTCAGTCGATTGTCTTCACTGCTCCAACCCTTGATCTTGACATCCAAGCTCTCGGTGCAAGAGAAATCCCACAAGTGACAAAACAACACTTCCTTCTTYCACAATATATTGTTAGGAAAAATAGATACATGTATATTGAAATAAGCAAAAATAGAAATGCATACAATAAGTAACATAAGCATGAGGGGAATAGGCCAAGTTATATTATATGGAAAGCAATGAAGCACTTACAACTTTGATGTTGATGTTGTAATAGCTCCTCCAAGCTCTSCTTTCCAACCCTTTGAATGTCACAAGACCAACAATATGATACTATAAAATTCTTCCTCCCCTTTCACCTAAGAATGGCCTTCATTATATAGGAGTTGAGGCATAACAACCATAAGATAATTTGAGGAGAGGATAGGATTAATGTGKAATTGGTTGAACATACAAGATTGACCTTGCGTTGGATAAATGGTAGCTCAAAATAACCCCTAACCAACTGAAACCTCTAGAAAACAACATCTCAAAATAAGGTATGATGGTTGTAACCACTTCATTGCCCCCCCAAAACTTATTAGCACAGGGTGAGATTCTCGCTCCCCTATAGCTGGGAAGAGAGGGATAGCAGGGGTTCATCCCCATCTCCATATGGGCATGGGGGTGATGAAACTAAAAAAAGGTCACAAATTCAAGGTGAAAGATAGTATTTTGACCTCCAAATGATAGGTTTCCCCTGCAACATGTCTAGGTATTATGACAAACACTCCCACATGGTGATTAAAGTGCGACAAATAGGTGTGTAACAATGGGGTATCAAGTTTTTATACATATTGATCACTCCACCATTAGATATCTACTGAATAAACCAGTCACCAATGGTAGAGTTACTAGGTTTTTGTTTTTGTTACAAGAGTTCGACATCACTATTGTGGACAAACTTGGAAAGGATAATGTCATTGCAAACTTCCTTTCTATGATTACCAACAACAGTGACAATTCGCCTCTTGAGGATTCTTTCCGAGACAACATCTTTTTGCAGTATCCACTCACTCACCGCGGTATGTAGATATTGCTAACTATATTATTGCAAGAAAGCTCTTTCACCACCTTTCTCCTAAAGAACGACGAAATATTATTCAACAAAGTGCATGGTATTCTTGGGTAGATGGTTGTCTCTTTTACACTAGATCAGACCATGAGATCTAGCATTCTGTAAGAGAAGATGAGATCCACGACATTCTAAAGGCTTGTCATGATGAGCCTTGTGGTGGAAATTTTTCTGATAAAAGAAAAGGCCACAAAGCACTTCACATGGGCTATTTTTTGCCTACTTTGTTCTAGGATGCCAAAAAGTATGTACAGGGATGTGACAACTGCCAATGAATGGGCCAACCCATTCGATAAGATGAAATGTCTCTAAAAGATCAGTTGGTTATCAAACCCTTTGAGAAATGGGCTCTTGACTTTGTAGGACATAATAATCTTCCATCTCGTCAAAAGTCCTCCATCTTGGTTTGCAGAGATTGTGTTATTAAGTGGATTGAAGCCAAATAAATCGTCAGGGCCACTAAAAAAATTGTTTCAAAGTTCTTGTTTGAAAACTTATTCATTTTCTTTGGATTGGAAAGGGAAATAGTTACAGATGGAGGGCCATAATTCACTTCCTAGCTACTTGAAGAGCTCACCAAGAAGTACGAGATTCACCACAGGATCACTTCACCTTACCATCCACAAACCAATGGGCAAGTGGAAAACACTAATAAAGTCATTTAAAGCATCCTCACCAATACCGTGGCTAGTCACTGTTGTGATTGGGCCAAGCGATTTCCAGAGGCTCTTTGGGCCTATAGGACTACATGGAAAAACACCACATGTTTCTCCCCATTTAAACTCGTGTATGGTAAGAGTCACATTTTTCCTATTGAATTTGAAATTAAAACAAGGCCTGCTTTAGAGGTAAATTTAGATCTAACTATAGGGCAGAAACACCGCTTGGACTAGCTCAATGAGTTGGATGAAATGTGCTTGGCTGCTTTACATCACATTAACCTCGTTCAACAACAATGCACCGAGTGGCATGACAAATTTATAAAAAATAAGGTATTTTAGAAAGGTGATTGGGAATTATTATATGATTCCAGATTTAAGGACTTCAAAGGGAAGCTTTGCACCAGGTGGCTAGGTCCTTATGAAGTGGACACAATTTTTGACAATGGGACTGTTAAGCTCACAATGATAGATGGGTCACATACTTCTTTATTTTCCAATGCGCATTGTCTTCGGTTGTATCATCAACCACTTTCTGAGGATTCATTTGTTTCTCACATTGTTTCAGATTCAAAATTTGAGATTGTTGGGGCACAGAAGCATCTTCTTGCACCACTAGGCACAATTCATTTCAATTTCTTAATTTTTTTTTGTAATAATAATCTAACTATGAAAACCCCATGGGGCACAATTAGATGGGTGCCGGCTAAAAGCAAACCTGCTCACAGTTGAAACTTAAAAAAAAAACTAATAATTTTCCCTTTCTATATTCTATTCTTTTTGTCAATAATGCAGTGATTTTTTTTTGTCAACAATAAGTCCAGAATCAAGCTTTCACAATCTATTCCAATTATTGTTACTTGCTCATTGTAACTTGTTGTTACCCGCCTGTTGTTACTAGCTTGTTGTTACTCCCTCGCTATTACTCACTACCGCTACTCGCTTGTTGTCACTCGCTTATCATACATGGCCACAAATTCTTTGGAATTATCAGTGATTGCTCCAACTCCACTCCTGAAAATCTACACTCAACCACGAATTTAGATCTGCTAGTTGTCTCTTAACATGTTTGAATAGATTTGTGATACCATGGTTCCATTCGTACACGTGCTGTAACTCCTATAGATTTCTCTGCGTGTTGAAATGATGGTTTGCGTGCTAAAACTCTGGTGCAATGATTTGTTGCAACTTTGCTGGAAACAATTGCTGACACTCTATTTGTTATCTTTATACCACAAACTTTGCCAATTCAACCAATCTATCTTCTCCTGCCATGGTCATCATTATTGTTGACGCTTCAACCCCTGGTCACGTCTATTCCTTGTCACATAAGAGTCTACTGCAAACAAGCTCCATAGTAAGTATCCAACAAGTATGTCCTTTCCACTTGCTTGCATGAATTTGAAATTTGAGGTGACATCTAGACTAGCACCACTAATCTCGCCACCTTATCTGAGGACGACTTCCACCTCTAGTTGGGGGGGGCATGTCATCTCACCATGTGCCATTATAAGTACATGTTCCACCGTACCTATCACATCAAGATGCCTTTTCATTGTGTCACGATCCTTCTACCACCTACCATTGTTACTACTTATGGCATAAAATCTTGAAACTGTCAACTTTCTGAATCCGACAATTTCTTTCCCAGTTGTGACTACACATTCATTTATGTAAACTTGCCTTGCCAAAACTCCATTGTATCAACAAAAATTTAGTAAGCACTTGTCTATCCAACGATGGGAGGAGCAGTTGTCCTCCATGATCCTGAATCACCCAGCCTATTGTGTAGCCATCCTGAGGCTTATCAAATCTTTCAAGACGTGGGATCGGTAGTCTACTTCGAAAAATTACAGGGATTTGACAGTGCTATCACCCTTGAATTTGCTCAAAATTTAAAGGGAGTAAGATCGACTGTGTGTGGGTTGTGCATTGACATCACAGAGAAAAACATTGTAGAAGCTACAAGGTTACCATGATCAGGGGTGATCTGGTTTAACAAAAAAACATCAATTCTAGCAAACAAGGTAAACTTCTTGAGAGGTGAAGAGTAGGTAAGGGATAAAGGTAAGGGAATAGATAAAAATTCACTTCCTCCTCCTTGGTAAGATGTTGAATATTTTGTCTAAAGATATTATTACGTGTGAAGGAATATTTACCACTGATCCAGGTGGATGTCGGTGGCCACCCACCTGTTCTAGTGGCTCAAAGAACAATTTTCCATTTTGGCAGTTTTTTACAGTTTTTTCGGGTCCCAAAATTTTGGGCCCGTTTTGAGGCTCTAAATGACGTTATTTTGTGATTTTGCAGGTCTTTGAATAACATGACCACAGAAGGAAGTTGTACTCCTCAACTAGACCTTTTTGACGAGGTATCGAACGCCCCAAACAAATACTGTATGCAAAATTTATGCCCTCGGGAAGTTGACGTATCAACTATCCCCATCGGGGCCCACAAACCTTTTAGTGTTTCATCTCCTAGAGTTAGGGTTTTGGATGTTTAGGGTTTCCTCATTTATGCTTTATGTTAAAAAGGCCTTTAGAGCTTCATTGAAATCATCTTCTTCTGAATGAGCATAGCCGACACATCTCTCTTTAAAGATAAGCTACCACCATCCTAGCTAGCTTGTGTGCTTTGCATTTTACAGTCTTTTGTATTCTAGACAGACATTTATAGAATTTGAGTTTTACTATATTATTATGTTCCTTGCCATATTTATGTGTATCTCCTTGTTATATGTCTATTATATTTCAGCCTTCATGTCATTCTAAAAATAATCCAGATCAATGTGATTAGAGCAGTTTACTCCTTGTCGTTCTTAGTGCAAGTCCCTGATGAGGTTAGGGTATAGAGAGTTGGGTCTCAATCTTGTTTCTCTCGAGGAAAAATTCTCTCACCCACCCAAGTAACCTCCCATGGTGGAATAAAAGAGGGACGAAAGAGCAGGATATCCTATCAATTTTTTTCTCGAGGAATCGCTAACGCGAAAAATGAATGAGATGATGGATAATTTCTCCCAAATCCTTCGACAACTACTGACAACAACAGAGACACCTTCAATCAACAACCACTTCAGAGGTGTGACGCCCTTCAAGGTACAAGTTAACTTGATATTACTTTATTTGAAGGCCAGATAGACACCGATAAGCTAACACCCGATAGAGATAAGCTACCACCATTCTAGCTAGCTTGTGTGCTTTGCATTTTATTGTCTTTTGTATTATAGACAATCATTAATAGAATCCGAGTTTTACAATATTACTGTGTTTCTTGCCATATTTCTGTGTGTCTCCTTGTTATATCTCTATTGTATTTATGCGTTCATGTCATTCTCGAAATAATCTGGATCAACCACCATCTTCAATTATCAGTTCATCTTGTTATCTCATCTTTGCCATGAGCAACTACTCAATATCCCCTATTTTTTTCTATAATCCCTTAACCTCATGGATAGTTATATATTGTTGGTTGTGGAGCTTGATTATCTTCTTGATTCATATGCAAGTCAAAGAAACTGCAGGATACACAATTCACCGGCCATGAGGGGGCCAATTTTTTTTTTTCAATTCAAATATTGTAATTTCATAGTCAATCTAGACCATTCATTATAAGGTCGCAGATCTGACGGTAGAAGTTATGTTAGGGTTTTTTTCCCTAGAAGGC
The DNA here is from genome assembly GCA_032191745.1 of Picea mariana. Taxonomy (NCBI): domain Eukaryota; kingdom Viridiplantae; phylum Streptophyta; class Pinopsida; order Pinales; family Pinaceae; genus Picea; species Picea mariana. The sequence continues at coordinate 39,764 of JASDQU010818471.1, read as the reverse complement.
AACTCTCTTTTATGAGGGAATTGTATTACGACTATGTATTGTGGGGAATATTGTATTCTAAGAGAGGAAGTTATAGCGGGTGTGTTGTAGGTTGTATTCCTTCATTTTGTTGGATAATAAAAAGAAAGGACCTGACAATTTATCTGTGTCTCTATTGTATTATGTATCTTCTATGTTTTATTTCTGCAAGGACATAACCCACACTGGGTGAACCATGTATATCTATGTCTCTATTGTATTGTGTATCTTCTGTGTTTTATTTCTGCATTTGTTTTATTTTGTTGCTCTGCAATCCTGATTTTTTAACAACTGGTATCATAGCCAAAGGTAACTTGCAGGAAAAGAGGGTTCTTGATTTGAGTGGGAGTAATGGCGGAAGATGGAAGTTTTAAGGTCAAGAAATTTAACAACCGAAACTACTAGCTATGGAAGATTATTTATATTAGAAGGATCTATTCCTACCATTGGGCAAAATAGAAAAAAAGACGACGACCATGAAGGACGAAGAATAGGAGGTTCTTGACATAAAGGCACTAGGAACGATACGGTTGTGCCTGGCAGTGTCGATGGCTTTCAATATTTCAAAAGAAAAGACAGTGAAGGATCTGATGGAGGCATTGGATAAACTATATGAAAAACCTTCAACCTCAAATAAGGTATTTCTAATGAAACAATTATTTAATATGAAGATGTCAGAAGGTGGGTCTGTTGTCGATCATTTAAATGAATTTAATACAGTTACTAATATACTAAGTTTTGTAAAAGTAGACTTTGATGATGAGGTTAAGGCTCTTCTAATCTTGTGCTCATTGACAGAAACCTAGAATGGCTTGGTCATGGTTTTAAGTAACTCTGTCTCTGGTTCAAACACTTTGAAATTTGATGATGTTGTTGTTGGTGTTATCCTTGGCAAGGAAATGCGACAGAAAAACACATGTGAGACATTAGGTAATGCATTGACTCGAAAGAACAAAGGAAGAAAAAAGGATAGAGGAAAGGGATCAGGGAATTGTGGGAATTCTAGGAAGGGCATATCCAAATCCAAACTAGGAAAGATAGAGTGTTGGAATTGTGGGAATAAAAGACATCTAAAGAAAGTTTGCATAGCTCCAAAGAAACAAAGACATGGACAACAGGAGAAAAATCAGGAAGCAAATGTAACAAGTGATGTGTTACAAGATGCTTTGATTATTTCTTTATATAATATTATTGAATCTTGGGTAGTAGATTCAAGGTCTTCATTTCATGCCACACCCCATAGAAAATATTTTTAAGATTATGTTCAAGGTGATTTTGGACAGGTTTATTTGAATGATGATGAACCGTGTCAAATTGTTGGAATGGATAAGGTAAAAATAAAGCAAAATAATGGAAACCAATGGTTATTGAAAGAGGTGAGACATATAACAGATCTAAGAAGAAATCTAATTTCAACAGGGTAGTTGGCAAGTGAAGGCTATATATCTATATTTACAGATAAGACGTGGAAGGTCACTAAAGGATCATTGGTAATGGAAAAAGGGAAGAAGGTAGGTACATTGTATTTATGTACTGTTAATGATGATTCTTCTATCTCTTTAGCTTCTACATGAGTAGATATAACATTGTGGAATCATAGGCTTGGAAAAATGAGTGAGAAGGGGATGCAAATAATTCAAAAAAGGAATTTGTTGACAGATCTTAAACAAGTTGATTTGGATTTCTGTGAGTGTTGTGTTTATGGAAAACATAAGAGAGTCAGATTTCTCAGAGTTGGAAAAGAAAAGAAGAGTGAAAAGTTGGAGGTTGTGCATACAAATGTATGGGGACCAACTCAGGTGTCATATTTTGGTGGATCTCGTTATTATGTTACTTTTATTGACGATGTAACTAGAAAAACTTGGGTTTATTGCATTAAAAAAAAATATGATGTTTTTGACACTTTTAAGAAATATAAAGCTTCGGTTGAGAATGATACRGGAAAAAATTTGAAGTGTCTCAGATTAGAAAATGAAGGTGAATATTTCAGCAAGGAGTATGATGATTATTGTTCATACCATAGGATTCGTAGAGAGAAGACAATTCCATGAACACCACAAGAAAATGGTGTGTTAGAATGGATGAACAAGACAATCATGGAATGTGCAAGGAGTATGAGATTGCCTGCTGGGTTGCCCTTACAGTTCTGGGTAGATGTTGTAGATACTATTGTTTACTTAATAAACATAGGACCTTCTATCTCTTTGGATGGTGGCATTCCATAAGAGGCATGGATAAGTAAAAAGGTAAACTATTCATTTCTGAAGACTTTAAGTTGTGAAACATTTGTCCATATTGATAAAGAAAATAGAACAAAGCTTGAAGAAAACCCCAAGAAGTCTACCTTTATTGGATATAGTGTTAATGATTTTGGTTATCGTTTATGGGAATCTAAAAATCAAAAAATCATTAGGAGTAGAGATTTCATATTCAATGAGAAGGTCATGTACAAAGATCAGTTGCAGGGAAAGAAACAGGAAAAAGAAAAACTAGAATACACGGTGCTTGATGAAATCAAAGAAAATTAAATTCCAATGGTACTGGAAAATCAAAATGTACAACAATGGGAGCAACATGTACCTCAAACTCCTGCAAGTGTTGTTAGAATATCTACTAGGTTAAGTAGACCTCCTGAACGATACTCTCCTTCATTGTATTATTTATTGTTGACTGATTCTGGTGAACCAGAAAGTTATGAAGAGGTGATGTAGGTAGACATTAAAAAGAAGTGGGAGTAAGGCATGAAAGAGGAAATGGATTCCTTGGTAAATAACAAGACTTGGTACTTGGTCGAGTTGGTTGGTACTTCAATATTGCACATGTAGTGGGAGTTGTGAGCAGGTATATGAATAATCAAGGTAAAGAACATTGGGAGGCAGTAAAGTGGATTCTCATGTATTTGAGAGGTACTTCTACTCATGCATTATGTTTGGAAGGTTCAGACATTGTTCTACATGGATATGTTGATTCATATATGGTAGGTGATAAAGATAGAAGGTGGATCACCATAGGGTATGTTTTCACTATAGGTGAAACAATTGTAAGTTGGATTTTAAAACTACAAAAGTTTGTTGTACTCTCAACAACAGAAGCAGAGTATGTTGTTGCTATAGAGGCTAGTTGTTACACATTATTTTCATCACCCTTATGACTATTAATGATGTACACCTATCCTTTGTCTTTAGAAAGATCAATGTCCTGTGTCCCTGAAGAAGAATGAAGACACATTTTTCCTAGAAAAATGGAAATCATCTTTTCCCTTGTAAAAACCTTATGAAAAGGGATCATCGCACCTTGTTGAGTGTTAAGGGTGAGACGATTTTCTGTATGAAAGAAAAATAGAAGCTTCTTGATGCTTCTAGAATAGAAGCTTCGAGGGTGAGGTGGCCTCCGATCGGTTTGGATATGATTTGTATCTCTCATGTCATGGGATCATCCTAACCTCCTCACCCTATCCTTTTCAACTTATAAAAGGAGAGGAGTTCTCATGGGGAAAGTTAGTTGTTTTGGAGCTT
>JASDQU010818470.1:35722-58601 GCA_032191745.1 Picea mariana | reverse complement strand
AAGTGATTTATTTGTCAATTAAGTCGCCCCCTTATCACCTTTTCATTCTAATTCTCCGTTGACTTAGGCTTAAGTGACTTTTCCTAAGTGTTTTGGCTTAATTTGTCATTTAGCCTTAATTCCTCCTTATTTCTCCATCTGGTTCGATGTTTGTGCCTGACTATAGTCTACGGGAACATACAGACTACCAAGTCACTCCCTGCTGGCCTAATCTTGGGGACGGGACATCACATCTGATGCCTCAATTGAACCACCCCAACAAGCTACGAGTGACTGTTTCAAATACTCAGATGACAACTTCACATAGAACAACTTTACTAAATACACTCGGAAAAAGACTTTGAGGATACGAGTGAAGAGACAATACATCTAAATTATCATGTTGGGGAAGAGCTCACCTTTTTAACTGACTTGCGGGCCTGACTTCGTGTGACCATTGGCTTTGAGGGTACATGTGTTTTCTTCTTCTTTTCGACTTTCATATTATCTTCATTTGTTGATGTTGTGGCATTTGAGATGCCTATGATTCCTAGATTGTCTTGATGTGAAACTTCCTGCTTTTCCTGAACCAGAATCTCAACTATCTTAGCTTGAACGTCCCATCGTGTCATTAATGCTTCAGCTTCGATAGCCTCATCTACCCAGCTTGCTAGAGGAATGGATTTGGGGTGAGCCTACCTATCTTTAGCCGAGTCTGGAGAATCCAAATCCTCATTTTTCACGGGCTTTCGAGGTGTTTCTTGCTGCATTTCAGAAAGCTCGATAATCTTTGAAGTGACATTGAGATCCTCTATTTCAGATTTTGAGCCATCCAAAGCAGGGTTTAGAACTGGTGAGTCCCCAATGGAGGAAGTGAAGCTAGCTTTCAAGGGAGTCTCTTTGGATCCCTCCATGGGAGGGGCAACATTTGAAGAAACATCCTTCGAAATAAGTTGATGATTAATGTGGGATCCAACCCACCAGGTTGATTTTCATTGTTTTCGAGCATTATTAGGACTCCTGGGACATCGGGCTACCAAGTGACCTGTGAAAAAACATAATCGGCATCGTAAAACAATTTTTTCATAATCCAGCTTTTGAGTCCACGAGTAGTTATCCCCCGTCAAGATGATTTCAGTCGGAAACCCTTTATTGAAATCCATTTCTACACAGATCCAAGCATACGTGCAGATGCTCTATTTTTCTGTTTCAGGGCATCTGAAATGGAACCTTCCTAAATCATTACCGATTGAATGAAGAGAGGATAATCCCTAAAGATGCAAGGGTAAGTTTGGGAGCCTAACCCAAACAGGGGCTGAAGATAATGAATCTTTCGAAGGATCAAAATAGGGAGACCATGGATTCATACATAAACCATAGCTACCCCAGAACTAGGGGCCATAACTAAAGATCAAATCTCTATCTTCTTGAAGATCAAACTCAACAATGAAAAAACCTTGGGCACATGGGTGAATGAAAACATCACCTTTCAAAACTGGCAACCAAGATCCTGAAATCCAATCGTGAAGATTAACAAGATGAGGCTAGAGGCCATTAAAATGACATATGAGTGTCGTGGAGTTGGGGGCGAGCTAATTTGGTAATAACGTCCTTCCTCAAAGAGATGGAGGGGGTCAACGCCTCTTGCACCAAACAAGACAAAGGATTTAAATTCTTCTTGATGACATCCTAGAATGAGCTACCATGGAAGGCAACAGAACCAGAGGGAGAGCCCTTGAAAAGGCTCCCCAGAGGCCCACTAGAGGGTTCGGACAGAGCAGATTCGAGGCCCGGAGCACCGATGGGAGAAGAAGTTGCCATTGCTGGAGAAGAACCTGAAAACACACCCCACACATGCAGGGCGACCATAAGCAAGAGTGCGAGCAGTCAGGGCTAAACCCTAACCGCTGAAACCACTACGCCGAATGGACGTCGCTCGCTCCTGCATGACGCCTTCCGTGGTGAATATAATATATTATGTTATGTATTAATTATTTTTTTTTTTTTTGTGTCTGGAGGAATCAGCAACTAGTTGGGCACGTGCTCACGTTACACGTGGCCGTGTTATCCAACCACTACCACTATAACCTCTAGGTGTGCCCACGAGGCCCCATACGCGGCACACATTGTAAGTCGGGGGGAGTTGAACTCGAAACCTCATGGAACTTCATTTTCACGGCACTTGCCAATTGAGCTGCCCTCCCGGGGGCATGTTATGTATTAATTATAATATAATAAATATAATATATTATGTTATATATTAATTTTATATTATAAATATAATATAATATAAATAATATAATGAATATAATATATTATATTATATATTAATTATAACATAATAAAATATAATATATTAAGTTATATATTAATTTTATATTACAAATAATATGATGATGATGATTAACGTCCGCTAGGATCGAATTGGTCTATCGGACCTTAAGAGGGTAAGTGATTACTTGCAATTTTTTAAAATTTTGTTTCTGTGCTCGAAAAACATTTAGAGAAGATTTCCAAGATCACCATATTTTTGTTGAGTTAAGAGGTTAGGAAGGTTGGTAGTGTGACAAATATTTTGAAAATGAGATCTAATCTAGGTAGAGGCTGGACAATATAAGAGAAAGTGTTTTTCATCTTCAACCTTCTTAGTGTCATAAAGGTGACACACTCTTTCATCCCATGGAGTTTTAGGAATTGACCAATGCCCAGTTTCACTATGAAGCTTGCTAGAATTTGTTCTTATCTTAGCAATGCTTATTTTTTTTTTTACACTCGTCAAAAGAGATAGATAATTTTGATCTTCTAGATTATGGTTGATTACATCATTATAATACTTAAACTTTCTTTTTTCCTCTAACTCTTTATCACACCACATTTTCTTCTTAAATTTTGATTTTATGATATTTTTAATAGTATCTTTATTCTGCAAAATGGTGTCTTCCATGAATCCCCAATAGTTTAACCAAGACTAGGCATCTTTATACCATCCTCGCTCGAGTCGATGGTGGTTACGACTCGATTTTGTAGCAATTTTAGGAAGCCTATTGTCTTCAATTTTGTTTAACTTGTTCTTATACATTATGTATCTAGTCATAGTCGTGATCTTAATGTGGGAGAGGCTTGTTTCTAAGAGGAGGATGGGATAGGGCATCTTTCCTTTAATTTTGAGATTATAGGTTATAGTTTTTTTTTGTATTTGCTATATCTTTCTCCAGGATTCACGAGAGATACTATAGCCCCAGAATTCACATCCATAAAGAATAAGAAGTGTAACGAGAATCTCAAAGAAGAGTTTCTTCTTATCCCAAATCCAAAGATAGACTGAATTGCAATTGTTTTCAAGCCTATAATAATCTTTCCATCCCCCAATAATCCTTTTCTCAATGCTATAATTCCAGTTGAGATTGTGGTGAATATCAATTCCAAGATATTTGTATAAATTCACTTCCTCCAAGTTGTTGTTGTCATATACTAAGGTATCATAAGTGATTTTATTGGATTTAATAATCATGACCTTAGTCTTATCAATATTAACAGTCATACCCATACTGGAGCAAAAATCCTTGAGGATTCTTAGTTGGTTTTCAAGATCACGGGGACTCCTTGCCATAAGAATGATATCATTAGCATAAAGAAGAATATTGCTGACTATACCAGTGAGAGTAGGGCTGAGACAACCTTCTTTTCCAAACAATATTCTAACTTGTCAATGTATATTCCAAAAAGGGTAGGGGATACGGGACAACCTTGTTTGACTCTAATATTGTAGTCAATCTCTTTCGACCAACCCTTAGTGTTTTTTAAACATAGCAATAATGTTCTCATACATCCTTATTGTAGCAACCCTCAACTTGAGAGACACTTTTATCTCTTCCAGCCTATTCCAAAGGTTTTTCCTAGGAACCATGTCAAAAGCTTTTCTAAAGTCAACAAAACAACAAAAATGATTGGTTTTAGTATTGCAAAACTCCTTTACAATGATTCTAATGGTAACGATATGGTCCACAGTTGAATGATATCTCCTAAACCCGGCCTGGCCTTTAGCTCTTTTACTGTGAATTTCTAGCCAAAGGCTAATCTTCTTTTCCAAAATAATTCCATAAAGCTTGGCTAAAATCGGGCTAATCATAATGGTCCTATAATTATAGGGAATGTTTCTATCCCCACTTTTAAAAATAAGAACAATAAGGCTTTGCGTCCAGGGTTTAGGGAAGCCATGCTTGACTGCTAAATTGAAGAGCTTGTGTATGTGAGGGATAAGGATAGGCCCTCTGATTTAAAAAATTTCAGCTTGGTAACCTTCAATGTCCTTAGCTTTCCCATTTGCAAGCCACTTAACCGTGAACTCTGTCATCTAAAGAAAAAACTGCATCCTCTGTAGGGATAATAGGAATTGTGTCCATGGCATTAGGGAACTCGTAAAGGCTTTTAAGGTAGGAATTACAGTCCCTTAAGGGAATCATATTATTTTCTTTAGTATTGGGGTTTAGAATTTGGCTCCAGAACTTCTTAGGATCCAACATAGATAGTTGTGAAAGCTGTTATTGCCTTTTATTGATATAGTACCTTTTTTTCCTTTTAATAAAGATTTGTACGTATTGATCTTATGAAATTTTAAGGACTCATTAGAGGCACCCCTAATGGATTTCCTAGCAAATTTACATTATTTATCATACCAAGGGTTGGTCGTTCTATTATTCTTTTTACATGACACCTTGAAAGAGAACTTGCTAATATAAGTGGAAAGGGTAGTTGTATAATTATGATAGAGTTCTTCAATGTTGTCCTTATAAGTTAGGAGATGTAATTTACTATTTAAATCCTTTAAGAAAAGCTCAAATTTACTTTTGTCAAATCACAATTGTCTTTGATTACCAGAATTCTCTTCAATGACGCTCCTGTTCATGGAAAAGCTTAGAGTTAGGGTTAAAGGTTTATGATCAGAGTCGGGTTCATGGTCATTTAAAAGGTTAAAATTTGCTATTTGGTTGGAAACGGGGATATCAAATATCACATAATCTACGACACTACTACCTACCCATGAATACAAGTCATCTGGTTGGAGTTTGGCCACTTCATTACTCCATTGCAAATTATTAGGTCTTGAGAGTTGTAGAGCTTGATCAACTTAGTACCAAACAAATTCTCAATTAGATCTTCAGAGCTTCTTTTGTAGCTATTAGATAAAACAAGGTCCTCATCTAGCCATAATTAAAAATTGAATTAAACATGTAGATCACAACAATTTTTTATCCCTTAGCCCCTATCTTTATCCCCTCTTTTTATTTGTGGGTAAGAAATTTTACGACTCCTAATAGCTGATTGGATATAAATTTTAGGGCTCCTAATAGCTAATTCAATTCTTAATATCAATTACAACAACAATTAACAACATGCAACATATGATATTAAAAAATGAGATAAAACTTAAATACATGTAATTAACCCACTTAAGAAAATTATTTAAAGAGAATAATTCATACAAATTAAAATATTTAATATTCTGAATATTTTTATGTTTTTGTACATGTTTCTTGGTTAAGTTTGACATTCATGAATCCTTATAGTATAGTAAAAAAAAGTGGAATTAGAGATTTTGAAACTTGTATTAATTATGAGAATACAAAAAAAATATGACCAAATTAAAATTAAGAGGACGTTAAAATATCACAAAGATTTTATAAATGCTAATTGAGCTTATCATAGCTATTTTTAGTTCTTCATTATGAACTTATGAACAAAAACAATACTCTTGAAATGATGACCAATTCTTACATCGTACTTTCAAGTAAACTAGTTTGTAAAATTGTGATACAAAGTAAGGTTGATGATTAATATAATTTACTTTTAACTTGCCCAAACTTTAATTAATAACATATCTTTACTCATTTTTATAACTTATTTACTTTTCAAGACCTCTTAACTACAAAAACATGATAAACTTGGTATTTTCATTTTCATCATGTTCAAATATAAAAATGAAAACATAATAACTTAAGAATGTAATCTAACCTATTTAAATCTATCCTTTGTACTATATACAATTTATACATCAAAACATTTCTAAAAGGTAGGTATAAGCAACTTTACTTCTAATTTCACTTGTTTTAGACATGAGTACTTTATTTTAGATAAATTCAAAAATAAAGTACTTAATTAAGAGTATTTTACTTTATGGAGAAAATTATATAACATGACGTAACATTCAACATCAACATAAACATATAAATTAAGTTCATCAACATCAACATCAACATCAACATCAACATATAAATTAAGTACATCAATATCAACAAAAAAAATGTTATATATATATATATATATGAACAAGTCAAATAACTGCTATAATGTACATATTTGGTCACTGGTTATTCTGATGAGCTCTAGATGTGATGTTGAGAGAAACAATTTAAAGTCAGAATATTATAAGGGGAAATTATATAATATACACAAGAATGTATATTGTTCAATTTCAAACATTTTAAAAGACACTATACTTTGTGCATGAATCTATGTTGTCTATTACCTTCCCCATTTGTCTTCAATGTCTCTCGTAGTTCTCCAACTGTTTGCTATTTTGGGTGCCCAAGTTGCAGGATTATGGTCATCCCCACATAATCAAAATACAAGAAACCCAACATTTGGGTGACCATGCTTCTTTGATTAAACACACAAATTACAATTTACAAATGCCTCTTACCATTCACACATTGAAAAGAGTATCGGGTCGCCCGCCTTTCTGAGAACTTCACTCATTTTTGGGTACCTGTATATTTTCTAGACAAGTTCAATACTGATACTAGATAGAAGTCTAAACCCATGTATGGAAAACTCATGGATCAAACATAGTAAAAATAGTAGGTACCTCTCCTAAGGACTCGCGCCACCATTAAAGCAGTTATCATATTTCAAATAGTCTGTACCTTGAACATTTATCCACATAATAACCAACCATTTTTTTAGTATTGCAATGATGGCAGGCTTCAACAAATCCATCAAAAAGATGAGAAAATGTATTTACCGGAGGTTACCCAAGAAGCAAATGTTCTAGCATCTTGCTCCTCGTGTCCAAGGGAACCTGGCATGGTTTTACTGCATGTATTGGATCTGGCAAAATATACCAAACACAAAATAAACTGAATGTATTGACTGGTGGTTACTTATGAAGCAAACATTCTAACATCTTGATCAACAATTATGGGCTCCAAGTAAATAACTTAGTGTAGAAATTCCCAATAAAAATACATATAGAAAATCCGGATAGAAAATTGAAAAAAGAAGTCACCCGATTCAAACACCCTGTTTTATAACATGATATTGATCCAAGTGGATCTGAAGACATGTCAGAGAGTTCAGAATGCTCCAGAGGGATCTGGGTGGATCCTATACTTTAGATGATCAGGATGGACCTGGAAAATGCTCAAAATTCAAGTGTTTCAAATTCACTAAAAAATGGCATCATCATGAAGAGATCATCGCCAACTTTCCAACGCAAACAGAGCTCGTATGTGAAAGTTATGCATGGCCAAATGGTAAAAGTCAAAGTGACACGTGTCACATCAATCGACGTAAGACACATGGCAAGGGGAGGCCAATGAGAGGATGCTACGTGGCACCCTCTCATTGGCCAATTCGATTCAGTTATAGAAGAGTTTGTTAGATGTGAGAGGAATCGAACCCCCAAACTAACTCCGCAACAAACTCCATAGAACGCGGCAACTAACCAACCAACCAATCAACTCCACTACATCATGTACGTTTTTATATGAATGGATGCGAATTTATTTAACTTGGTTGCTATGTTTCAATGAGCGGGATAAGGGCCAAGGGCTAAGCCCTCGACCCTAGGTTATGTCACATGCAATGGAACCATACTCCAATATTCGCGGGAGGTTTAAATCATATGCCATATATTATATCCTATATTCATGGGGCTCCACGTATATGACAACATGAGGGTTAGTTTGTTTTACCATATTATATATATAGTACATATATTAAATATTATATACTATATATAACCCAAAAACAAACCACTTAAACACATGCACACGTGTATTATGCCACGACATTTATGATACCACGAACTTTGGATTAAGTGGGTTTTAAGTCATGCGCTCAAGCCCTATTTTATGGGTTTGTTTTATAATATTAATATGCTTGCTTCAACCATATGCCATTTTTAAATGGACCTCATGCCATTGGTACTTATGGCTAAGATGCCAACTCTCTCACTCAAGTGGGTTATTTTAAGAGTTTTAAATTAACTCTCTTTGTTATGTAATTTAATAAAAATATAACCACAAAGATGCCCCTTTGGGTTATAAAAAGGGGTGCCCTCCCATTGCAAATCATCTTGTGTTAGCACAAGATACGTGTGCAAGTTCTCCTTATGTGTGAGAGAACAAGCAGTCTATTCATGCCCGTAACTATGTTTTAAGTTCTTTTATGCGGCACATATTTCGAGACAAGTGAAGATTGTATGTATTGTTTTGTGTGTTGAAGGGAGTTTGAGGCAATTTAGCAAAATATAGTTGTGTTTATAGTCTCTTTTACATGATTTTCCGCAAGGAGTTCATATTTGAGGTCTTTTAGCGGAGTAAAAGGTTGGTAAAAAAATGACATTTTGACGATCCAACAAGTACAAAAAATTATTTCATAGAAAATAGATTTTATAAATAGTTATTAAAATATTGTACATCATCATTTAGTTTTAGCCAGTCTCTTCTTCTTAGCTATAAAATTCCTAAGCATTTCATCAATATCTATGTCTTTGTTCTCTCAGTGCTCTTCAAAATCTAATTGTGATTGCGTCCTCTCATGCAGAGCATGCCTAGTCGCAGGGTACTCATGGGGTAATGGAGGCCGCTGTGATGAGGCATCACCTACAAAAGCAAAAAATATAAAATTTAGATGGCCAGTTTTTAAATATCATTGAACTAGTTCAACAATATTAAAAAAACACCTGCAATGTCATTATTTACCTAATGCACTGGTTGACACCATTGGAATGGTTTCCCCTGTGTGCTCATCTTCAACTGTACGAGCCTCCCTCAAGTACAACATTCTCTGCCATTGAGACCACAAAATTTATAAGGACAATCATAAATGTATAAGTAAAAAAAAAAGTACAAAATGTATAACTACAAAATTATTTAGTGTATGATTAAAATACAACCATATTACTGTCATGTGCCTCGGTCGTAGCACCATCGTGGGGCTGCACCCCAGTGGAATGGGATTGCATCGGAGAACCATCTTCTGGTTGCAAACCGCTATCAACGCACTGCTCTCCAATACTAATGGGTTGGTTGACAGTGCCACTCCCCTGATTAAAACAAAGTTGTAACACATTAAATTTATTGATGATATCAAACATGACTATATTATATTAATAATAAAGGTTAATGTGGATTGAATTTTATTTACCTTATCCTGCAAAGTGGTTCTTTTTAACTGCTCCAAGCTTTTTCGGTGTTCAACTACAACTTTATAGCTGTACTTGTAAACAAGCTGGAGGTCTTCCTCCGTTGTTTCAATACCAAACTCAACACCTTGCATTTCATAAGAGTATGTATTTTTAATGTTATTGGTTGCAATTACCTAAAAGTTTGAAGGCGATACAAATAAGATATTTGGGTACTTACAATTCGTGATTGTAACTTCAAGTAGCCACCCTGACCTAGCCTGTGTTGGCCACATTTGGCAAGCCTTACTTTTGTTGCCTTTGAAGTGTTAGTCAACCTATCATCAAAATTTTCAAGTATGTTAATATATACCACACTTTTATTTAGATCTAAAAAAAATTGAAGGTATTGAATTGAAATTGTAATTTACCTTCTAGGACCAGAGGGTGTTTTTCCTTCATCTGTCAATTTCTTCTCTTTTGTGTCCTCAATGAGGTACTTCCACTCCCTCTCTGGAATCACCAGAGGACGCTCATACCTATTGTTTTGTTTCAAGTGCTTCCTATACGTTTCTTGCATATATTTTAAATATTAGCCAGCTGTGACGGTGGCCAAGGTCTTATTAAATGTGTCTACACCAAAAAGGTTTTCAAGATAATCCATCAATTCTTTTTTTGAGGTTGGAATTTTGGGAATTCTACCTCTCCCGAACAGTGGGCCCAAAAATCAACAATGCCTTGTTCTCCAAGGACCTATAAAAATTGTTGTTCCCTACACACAAAAAGATTGTATGATTATTAATTTAAAAATAATAATTTAGATTATTTATATTTGTCTACATAGAGAACATGAAACAATTAAATTTTTTAAAATTACCTGGGACTTTAACTTGCTTTAATGGAAGCCCTTCCTCGTTGACCATAAATGTGCCCTTAAGGGTCCTTGTGCTGGTCACACATCTTGCTTTAGAAAAAGCAACCAGATAGTTGGCCAAATCATTAGCCTAATCTTCGTCACCACCTCAAGAGCCTACCTGTGTGGCTGCTTCCCGGGGGTGCGTGTCGTGGCTCCCACCTAATGGTGTGGAAGGTAGAGATCTGAATAGCCGTGWCYTGGCAGGTTTATGAGGGCCTACGTCGGGACCCTGTGGCATCTATGCAACACCACTAYTACCGAAACCATGCATGTCGGGGTTAACAAGATCCAAAAATCTCTATATAAGTAAGAAAACATTTTTTYATTTAGATAATGTAAAAGTTAAAAATCAAGCTTTCATAATTGATCTTATAACATAAAAATAAAACCACTTGAAATTATGGTTATTACCTTATATGTGTTAAGCCTTGTTATAACTTATCTGATCCTTTCTTTGACCTCAGGAGTTTGATCTAGAATATCTAACAAGTGAGCTAGTTCCTTGTTTGCTTTATTGATCTTTTTTTTAATTAAAACCATAGGGTCAAGGGATTCATACAAATCCTTTTCACCGAGCGAATCATCATCAGCATCATGGCCCRCCAACTACATATTCAACAAAATAAATAATAATTCAGTTATGTAAACAAATAAAATAATTGATCACCACAAAAATAAATTGCACATTAAGTGCAATTCGAAAATTGTTGTTCGTTTACCTGTTCTGAGTCTGCTTTTGATTTACCACGATCAACCTACCACATTACAGTAAAATTAGAACTGTGATCATTAGCATGAGAAATAAATTCAAATGTATGAGAAATCCTCCCTCTTTATTAACATCCGAGGAGGAATCTTATTATTGATAACAAAAATAGGCCACACTGAGTAAATAGACCGAAGCTCTCCAAATGGATTAACACCGTAAATAACATAATGAAAATCATAAAATATAAGAGTCATTGCTTACAAGTTGGGTAAAATATTATACGTACCTCCCCCATAATAGTAATGTCTGTATCTATTTGATTCAAATTGTAATCAATCACCAACTCTTCCCCTGCAACTATTAATTTTATTGCACATACGAATACACAGTTTCCTTCACGCCCCTAATATACGCAAATTGGGTTGCTTATTTGTGGTCGCGGGTAATGTACTGTTTATAAACCTTGCAATATTCTTCGTTGCTTTTGGCCTTCCATCAATATAGATAGTTTCTCCTTTATTTTGATCATTGTCTTTTCACTGTATATAATTTGCATCCAAGCCATATCTTCGCATACTTTTTGTATATTGGACTATTCGTATCCAATCTTTGTAGATATAATAGGGTCCGACATACTCCATCAATTCAGTTAATCCATCGTAACATAACTTTATGCCATCCATGGAAAATAGCCCCAAACCATGTAATGACGATGGAGCAATCCGATATATCCTTTTGTTTACACAAAAATCAATGTCTATTTCAGGAAGATCCTTGGGTAGCCATCGTTTCACTATATGTTTGTACCTCAAAGGCACCTCGATGTCGTCTATGCTCTCATGATCATAAGAACATGATCCTCCTTTCACAAGAAAAAATTCCATGCGTTTATGGAATTTTCTTTTGATCTTCATACCTCTAGTTGATCTTCGCCTGTTAGACCTACTAGATGTCTCACTTTTGTCTATTCTAACTGAACTTCTCTCACTCTATGAAGATAGATCTGACAAATACCTGTTTTCTTGTATGCCCTATAACACCATCAATGACATAAACAGTCAGCCAGTCAAGTTGTAACACTAATTAGTACAATGGTTCTACTTCATTACTAGTATCCTATTGGTATCATAGTAAGCTCATAATGATTACCATAGTGTTACTCTTTCACACTTGTATTATTCTCTATTACTATCGGTATACTATCTAGGCATTATAGGGGCATGTTTGGAGTCATGAAATGACACAAGCCAACAAGTGGCGGTAATAGGACATGATGCTAGTTGGAAGACACTGGAACTGATGCCATTAGACATAGACTCAATCCTAAGGCCAACTAAGGAGAACAAACAACACATGCTAATTAATCTAGGAGTCAAGCATGCAAACAAACCAACTTTGTACTACGACTAGACCATCTTTATTTGTAACATATTTCATTGACTTATTGTGATCTTCGTCTCTCTTGGATGTACTTTCATTGACAACGCCAATGATCTTTTCTCCTTTAGTCGATCAACCTACTTTAGTGGATTGCTTTTCTAGACTTAATCTAGAGGCCACGTTTCCCAATTCATGGAAACAGACACATAGCATAAAGGTAGAAAAGGACACATGGTATTAGGATTCGAGACACTTGGTAGAAATAATCTTATTTCAAGAGGGTGTTTTTCCTATTTGAAGAGCATGATAAGTGGCACAAAAAACCATTCAAACCCTTGTCTTATATATTTTATTATTTAAGTGGAGTGCCTAGCCTCTAAGGAGCATTTATGAATGATTATTTTATTGCTCTCTCTTGGAGGGAGAAGTGGATCTAGAAAGTACTGAATATTATTTTATTGTAAATCATTTGAGGAGAGGATCTATAAAAGGACAAGCTCTCTCATTTTCTAATGACGATTAGATTAACAGAGATATCCCCTCCAAATATTAGTAGATGATTTAATAGAGGGTGAAGTCAAGGGCTAAGCATATGTGAGGTTTCCATCCTCCTCCTCTTTTGTCTTGGATGATTAGGATTTTATGATAAAGCAGACACTATTATTTGATGCTGGAAATAATCTCTAGAGGGTGGTTTTGCACAATGAGAAGAGTTTATGGTAGAGGTTCTCAACCCCCCCTAGTCCTTGATGCAAATTTGAGTATTGAGCAAAATTTCTACTGTAATTTCAAGTTGGGTGTTTGCACATGTAAATGGATCATTTAATCTTATGGGATTGTGATTAAATATGTGATGTGTTGTTGGGTTGTCCATTATTTAGAAGGCTGTCATACTTTGTCCTCTTTTCTTATCCAAATCAATTCCTTGATACGAATTAGGACAAGCATATCCCAAAGTTCCATGGACATAATGACTCAATTGCACTACATGTTACATCTTTCGTTGAATTCATTTCAAAGTTTAACGTTGTCCATGAGTATGTTAAGATGAAAATGTTTGTGTTCCTTGGAAAATGATGCACCATATCGGTTTTATAATTGTAGTCCAAGGGAGATATGTTCACTTGTAGGTTTGATCAAGGCATTTCACAAGCATTGGAATGTTAGCTATGAAGAGTAAAATGTCGAAAATCTAGTGGGTGAACCAGTTTTGATTTCAGATCCGGAGGAAGAGAGGAGTGATGAAGTCATTGAAGACCTTGTTGCAACATCTCATAAGTCCTTTGAAGGATATGCATTCTACAGAAGAAGCACATCATGATGATGATGTACACTTGCATGAAGAAAAGGGTTTGATAAGTTATTTATCTCTTCAAATTTCTAAATTTAATGATGAGACCCTTAAAGATTTGAAGAGGATAGATGTGGCAGAGAAACCCTTGAAAAGTGAAGAATTTATAGGTGTTATCATCCCCTCATGTGATGAAGGGCATGACAACTATGAGGATGAGGATATGATCACTCTCTTTTCAATTTGAAGGCATAGATGAAATGTGGATCATTGGTTTCTTCATGGAGATCCCATCTATGACACAAATAGTGAGAGCATGATGGAGGAAAAGATGAGTTGGCATACTCAATTTCCAATCAACATTAAGGGTCACTTCATGGGACATAAAAAAGACATCTCAATGGAGGTACGCTAAGCTTTTTCCATGGTTGATGAACAATTGTATGTTCTCCTCACTAGGGCAGATTTGATGTAGCATAAATGGTTTTTTCATGGCAATAATGACACAAAATTTTTCCCGCGATTGATGTCTCTAGCTCTTTCCCTACCTATGTATGAAAAATCAGTGAAAGACTATTTTTGAGACTGCAATATGTTTGGGACAACGACATTTCCAATTTTTGGTTTGTTTTAGAGATTTTCGACCGCCTAAGAAAGGGCAACGAGCCCTAGGTCTTGAGATTATGTACTTTTTCAGGTTTGATTTTTATTCTCATACTTCATCCGCATTTTTTTATTGAGGGTAGAAAAGAGGGGCAACAATGTCGTTGCATATTTTGGAGTCATCTAAATATCTGTTGCTTGAAGAGTGATGAATGATATTTCATGGTTTGATGATGCTTACAACAGCCTTATCCAACAATGGAAAAAAAGAACTTGCAACAATACACACTAACCTTGGCATGATCTTGGTGTTCTTGTCCATTTTCAATAGCTCACTTCCATTTCCTACCAAGGAGTGATAGAGATTCCAAATTATGAATTCTGATGTTTGATGCATCCTTGTTTTGGTTTATAACCAAAGACAAGGGAAGGTCTCATGGTGTTGATAAGATGACACAATGGTTGCATTGCCTTTATGATTTTACTTAACAAGTGCATCTTCCTATGGTTAGATGTAGGGTAGGAAGAATAAGTTCTCTTACACTCTTTGGAAGAGTGAAAGTCCCCATATGGAGACAGGTGTTACCCCTCAAAATGCATAATCATTTTAAGGCATCCATTACAACAGTCGCAAAAAAGGCGGCCAATTCAAATTTCCAGGAGACTTTCAGGGTAGTGTTTAAGGTAGTTTTTAGCAAGTTAAGTGTCATTTCAAGTAGTTTTATGGTCTCTTTAAATTCACCTCGAATGAGATTGGATTTGGACTATAAAAAGGATATAATGATGGATTTAATACTATTGTAAGAAGGGTGCATTTGGAGAAGAAATTATTCTAGACTAATGAATCTTAAAGAAACAATAGTTGATAAATGAAATGCACTGCCTATTCTAATCTTGTAGAAAAACATTTGATTTCTTAGGGAAGGGCATATCACTTGACATATTTGTTTTGAAAGCATACATGTAGAGGAGAGATCTCTAGAACGCATGACCAACAAGAATATTAAAGTTCTCTGCAACAAAAGGGAATGTTGGTTTAGACCTATTTGATGCACTCAATGGTAGCAAGGAGGGCATAGTCATATCAACAAAGAAATATGTAATATGAAGAATTCTCCTGCACCAAATCCATAATTCAAGCACATTTATGGCCAACCATTGGGAATGAGGTTCCATAGGAAAACTAGTGAACTTTACATTATGGATGCTTGTTTTGGATTGCTTCTTGTAGGTTCTAAAGGAGGGCATGCAAAAAACCATTGCCAATGAAGCTGAGGGAGTGCCATGTTGATTGACAAATGATATTGATTTTAGGAGGAACAATATACTTCACTTATTCTATTATTGATCTTCAATGAAGGCACTTTTTGTTGTCTATCTTCAATGGATATTATACTAGCAAGTTGATGAAATATGATCCAAAGAGTGGGGAAATAATTGTGTTCCTGAGGAACCTCAAGTTTGCAAATGGATTTTTTATGAGCAAAGATTTCTCATTTTTTGCTTATTTCATAAACAACCAATCGTAGGATTTTGGAGGTGTTGGAATACCAACATGGCAACACTATCAAGCTAATTAGTGAGATGGAAGAAATACATGACCAACTATTCAATAACCCTTTAGTGGGAATATAACAAGCACTAAGTGTAATCCATACTAGACTCAACTACTTACCAAACAGAGCTAATATGGAGGTTGCAATATCTAGGAGTATTTTAAATTGGACTAGGCACATTTATGTGATTTCAATAAGGATTTCCTAGAGGTTACACTCCACAACAATTACACTCTTTCTTGGGCACTGCCTACAACATTCATACCAACAACATGGCAACGCATTCACACAATTGAGACAATACTCTATCTTTGGCCGCACTATTTGTACTCTGTTGTGCAATTGTGGTAGTAGGAAGAGCCTTATGTGGTATATGAAGAAGTCAAAATGATATGTTTGAGGAGCATTGAAATAAGAAAGAGAACATATGGCATATGAAAACCATTGAAAAGCTTAACACTCTCAAGCATAGCAAAGATCTTGTCCAATTCTATTTTGAGCATCCTTTTACCTTTAATGAAGTTTAATATTATTTCTTGGAGGGTTTGCTGAATTTGCAACAAGGGTGCTCAAACCCTAACACACATGCCTAGGACGCATTTCCTTCAAATTTGTAAATTAGTTGTTCTAATAACCACCTTGTGTCCACTATTTCTCACGTGCCAAGGAAAGGTGGTTACCTTCAATGATGAATCTATGCATTGAATTCTTAAGAGTATAATGGGGAGAACATTAGGTTAGAACTGCTAGAAATTGATAAAACACTCTCAATAATAGTTGTTGAAATTATAGATATTTTATGTGGTGAGTTTGTTCAACATGCACTTACAAAGAAATCAAAGTTTCAAGAACAATGCTCCCAAGTATACAAAATTAAAAAATATGAAAAAATCCAAAAAATTATAAAACACTTCTTACTAATGTCATCCCAATTGGAATTCAATGGAAGATGAAGGTCTAAGATCACTATTGTAATCCATCTCATCATAGTGATAGTCCTTCAACACCATTATCTGTTGATTCCATGCATTAAAAATCCTTTCATGAATACTCAACCCACCTATCCTCCACTGACACAAAACATAATCTCACACCATGGCACGATGAGAGGCTCTCGTGGGCACCTATGCACACTGTCACATGTGGGAACATCCATGGAACATGTTCAAAGAAGAAGGAAAATATGATCTATTGATTGTAAGCTCCCCATCCCCCTTCCTCATGCATTTCCCTATTAAATGAAATAGTAGGACACTAAGAAATCCTCTTCCACACTTAGATAAATTCTCTTCCAAAGACCATTCCACCAGTCATAGTTTCCCACATAAGGTATTGTTCCATGCAAATGAAACAAATTCTCGCAATACCATATGTGTTATACCTCAAGTGCCCACATACCCTATTTGGTTAGTCAAAATCATGCCTCCTTGTTTTTGGGTTCCCTCTCGACAATGACATTGGATAAGTTCATTGATAGAAGGTTCCTTTGGCTTGGGCGTCCTCTTTAAGGTATAAACATGCCATTCTCTCCTCTTCCAAAGTATTCTTGGGTTATTTATCATTCTCTATTCTTGGCATAGGGCGAGTGTTCTTGATTTCAAGGGTTGCAGAAGGTGGCATGTGTATTTTCAGGTAAGTAATGTGCTACCCAATCTCATATGTACTCATTTTTAATAATAATGAACACAATTTTCAGGTAAGTAATGTGCTRCCCAAGTTCATATGTACTCATTTCTAATCCAATGAACACAATCCTTAATTTGGAACCTACTCTTCTTGCATAAATACTTTTGGATACCAAAGCATCCTCAAGTTACAACTAGAAGGAAGCATACAACTATAAAATGAACTTTTCCTTRGCAAGCTAAATGATTTTCAAGAGAGACTTTTGAGAGTTTCTCATATAATGGAGAGTTTGGACAATTTTCTCTTAAGCAAGTAGGAAACGATGAAACAATAATGCTTTATGTAATTTATAGAAGGTTAGMAAAAATGTTAGTCATTAAGCACACATAAATGTTTTCTCATTAATACTAGAACTCTTTGAAATAAAAGATAAATCAAAAGGTTGAATTACTCTAAAATTACAATTAAATGATCTATTCTTTAATCAATATTTCTGAATAGTCTATGGAATTGGATATGCATAAGCATTGTTCTATCAAGATGTAACACTAATTAGTACAATGGGTCTACTTCATTACTAGTATCCTGTTGGTATCACAATAAGCTCATAATAATTACCACAGTGTTACTCTTTCACACTTGTATTATCTAGCACACGCTAATTAATCTAGGAGTCAAGCATGCAAACAAACCTTCTCACAAAGAAGCGCTAGTTGGTGATGGAATCCAACATCGCAGGATCGATGCATGAAGGGGCTAAGTTTCAGCTGGTGGGAAAGTTACGTTGACAACTTTCTTAACGAACTAATGCCCTGGTGCAAGTTACCTCACTGAGCAGTGGGAAACCCTCCAAGGAGTCCGAGTGAGTCTATACAACGTCGATCCCAGGTACAAAACCACCTTCATTGTGTTTTTACCTTGGGTAGGAAGTCTAAAATATTATGGCCTCTATGGTACCACCTACTATACCAAAGCAGAGGGGAGACAATAGATAGTAGACACCAAGACCAACAAGCAAGGTTGATTACTTTGCCAGCCCTAATGCGACCTTGTGCTTGACCCTTGTGTTAGAAGGGCTTCCCAAAGTCAGTGATATAGTAACTGGATTTCACTCCCTAACTCAAAGCTCTATGTTTGTTTTTCAGCTTTGGAAGTTATTCTCACAATCCTATTCCAAAGCTCTACACCTAGATAAGATGGGTTTGAAGAGCCCTAGAAAATTTGTTAGATAAGTGTTAATTAGCGCTTGATTTTAGGCTGTTGTTACTCAAAGGAGTGGTCGTGAAACTGATGGTGTTTCGACTTGACTCTTTAAACCATGCAAGAGGAAAATGAAATGCAGTAATTTCAACTTCGATGAAAACTAGCTATGGGAAGGAGCATGAGGTTTTTCCGGATCCCTGTAAGAGTCTTGGGAATCATTCCCAAAAATAAATTTCCCCTGGCTCACATTAATGGTTTCATGGATGAGCTACATGGCGCCACATTTTTTCTAATATTAAACTCTATTATCTCATATTGAAGCACTTACTAATGCAATGTAATAAAGTGGAATTATTTGACACTTGCCAATGTAATAAAGTTCTATCAAGAAGAATTACAGGGTGATGTCTTTGAAGGACAATTTCATGGCAACATTAATGAGGACAAATGGCCATGTGGAAGGGAAATCTAAATGTAAAGAAGGAATAAATGGATACATAGATCATAGCATGAATATTGCATACCAAGAAGAACAAGACTACACCACCCCTGATATGTGTTTAGGTATGGATTTATAGATGATAAATCCTAGGTGTTTGAAGGGTGTTCCCATTAAGTAGGGATGAGATCGCTAAGAGGAGTGGAGGTCCATTAATAAGAATTATTTAAGTCTTCAATAAAGGGTCACCCATTATCTTTGCATTAAGGGATGATAAGACATTTGGGGTCCATAATTCAAGGAGGGGTGGTGGAGAGCCATATGTTCTCAGAAAAGACAAGTTAGAAGGATGTGCCACTCATATCCTTATCATAAGATTCGATTTAGTTCTCCTCTTTCGGTATGGAAATGCGTATAATTTCCAAGTGGAGGCATGACGTTAGTTGGAGAAGATCATGACATCTCATGCTCTCTTTTATTATCCACAGAAGTTGCATTATTTTCTTACTTATTGTAGCTTAGGTGACATGCTATCACAACTCTCTCATTGTAGTTTATTTTTTTTTCCCTCATCAATGGTGTTGGGTACCCTTTATTGTCGTAGTGGTTCATAGGCCTAAGATGTTGGCTCAAAGCCTTTACATTAAGCTCTAAGCATGATACTAGGGTTTTAGGTAGCTTCTTGTGATTTTTTTGTTGTTTTGAGGGTGTGTTTATCCCACACACCTTATTGAATGTATGTGGGGGATAGATGTTTGGGGTATATTGTTGGGAGAATGACAAACATCATACCCCATTTGGAATATTAGTAGATCATCCCTTTGGCATGCTAGTAGTATGTGGTTTGAGAAAATTTGGTGGTAGTGAGCACTCGAGTAGAATCGAGCTTGCCTTGATTGTTATGGATAAATTTTCTCTAGTCCAGGAGGATCAAGATTTTGGTTATTATAGTTTTGTGCAACACAAAGGAGATATTGATGTGGGTAGTGAGCATAATCTTTAAGGATTGAAATAATAGAATTGAATTGTAGTTTATTTTTTTTACCTCATCAATGGTGTTGGGTGCCCTATATTTTGGTAGTGGTTCATAAGCCTAAGGTTTTGGCTCAAAGCCTTTACATTAAGCTCTAAGCATGATACTAGGGTTTTAGGTAGCTTCTTGTGAAATTTTTGTTGTTTTGAGGGTGTTTTTATACCACACACTGTATTGAATGTATGTGGGGGCTATATGTTTGGTGTTTTCTCACAGACATATTGCTCCCTTGCACATCAATGGAGTTTTTTTAAAGGGACAAATTAGTTGACATACGGTCACAACTCTCTCATTGTCGTTTATTTTGTTTTCTTCATAGATGGTGTTGGGTTCCCTCTATTTTAGTAGTGGTTTGTAATATGTGTGGAAAAACCTTGGGAATTTACAGTAATGAATGTGATACTAATGATCCCAAGATTGAAATATAAAATGGATAATGTGAACATGTTCATGGCATGTTTCAATTTAAAAATGGCATGGCATGTGATGCTCTGGAACTTCATGATAACATTGATCTCACTTTGGCTTCAACTATAGTACAAAATTAAGGATATGTTGCATCTAACACTAACCATGGGTTCAATGACAGTCAAATTATTGGTGATAAATCAAAGTGAAAGGAAATTATCCTTCATCTATTCTTAATGAGGTTATGTGAATCAAGTATGATATTGAAGAACATGCATGGCGAGTAATCGGGGCCATAACATTGGTTTCTCTCATCAATGACAAAATTATGAAATTTGTCCATGAGGAACCAACAAAGGAGGTTGAAATAACAGGTTTACATAGGAAACTATAAGAAAATTATGATGATGACCTAAATAAAAATGCAACACTAGGTTTTGAGAAAATAAAATTATAATAAAGGAGCCCTTAAAGATTTTGGTCCTTTGTATTTCACTAGCATTCCAAGGTACCCAAATTCATGTCTATCTATATGTATATGGATGAACCTCAGCCTAATATTTCAAGGTCAATTTGTTACATCTATATTTGAACATGTGAAAAAAATCCATACACTAATGGAGGGTATGAAGGCTGAGCACAAAGATTTTCTTAAGGGTCAAATTAGGGAATTGGAACATATAAAAGGAAGCTGGTTGTTGATAAGGAAAATACCATAAGACTTAAAAGAAGAGAAATAATACCATGTTGAATTGATTGTCGACCTCCTTCTCCTTGCACGCATGTTTCAAATGGCGTGCCCTCCTCCTCCTTTATCCGACGTGCCCTTGATCCCGACCTTCTCCTCGCGTGCCCTCCTCTCTACCCTCGACCTCCTTCTCCTTCTCCTCGTGTGCAGGTTGAAATGATTGTGTAGGTCGACCTCCTTCTCCTTCTCCTCGTGCGTAGGTTGAAATTCTTGCGCAGGTCAACCTCCTTCTCCTCCTCCTCGCGCGAGTTGAAATGTATTTTGTGTTTTTTGTCTGAAAATTATGTTTTGTTATTTGTTTTTTTTTGTTTTTTGTTTTTTGTGTATGTTTATTATAGTTATATATAATATAACTTATATATTATATAATATATATAATTTATAAATTATAATTTATATAATATATATTATAATTTATATAATATATAATATATAATATATAAATCAATCAAATAATGGTTGAGTATTTATGATGACGATGACATTAAAGATTAAACATTAAGGAAAAATATTTTTCCTAGGCAACGTGTAGTAGTTCTAATAAGTCAATTGGCATAAAGGGTCATATTGGGGTTTAGGAGTGGACACTTTAAAGGATACATTCCCTTAAATAGTAAAGATAAAATCTCTATTGCACCACGCATAAGAGAAACCTTAAAAGAGATTCAATAGGGGAAGAAAAAATCCATAATATGGATCCTTAGTGTAAGACAAACCCCTTTGGAGGGTCTAAAATGATTGTTTCATCCATAAATAAAAGACTTTCCCTTTATGCCAATTGACTTATTAGAACTACTACCCTTTAACACCCTCACCCTCCATGAAAGAATTATTCCTAGGAAAGTGTGCCCAATAGATAAGAGTGAAAGAAAGCATGCATGTATCTCCCTTTTCTAGGTTTCTATACCTCATCTATTCTTGGAACCTTTACACAAAGAAAAAATCCATAATTAAACAAAACAATAGTCTACTTAATGTCACAAACAGAACGTATTCTAAAGAATGAAAAGGAAGTGTTGCTTGACATGTATGACATAGCTAAACGTATAGTGAACCTAATGTTTGCATGTGCCTTCTAACACTACATACATATCCACTGCAGTTGTTTCTCCTAACACTACTATTGCACACAAACATGGTGCAAACCACAAGTTGATCCTCCTACATCTCAACCCTCCCCTCTACAAATAGGGGATTGATTGACCAATTGACCATCAATGATCATAAATAAAGATGAATCTATTCCTTCTCTACAAGAAACAAAACGATCAATCAAATGAACACAAGAATTTTACCCTCGAAACCAAAATAAACTAGCTTCGAATGGGGCTCAGTATTTCATTTGACTACATCTAGTTATAATGCTAATCATTCTTCTATCCTTGGCCAAAGGATCCATTGGGAGTTATTTATTTCTTCATATCATCTTCATCACATAATAACATGTGCTTCTCTCTCTCTCACTCTGCTCTCTCTCTCTCTCTATTCTCTTCTTTCTCTCTCTCTTTGCTCTCTGTCTCTGTCTCTGCTCTCTCTCTCTCTGTCTCTGTCTCTACTTGCGCTCTCTCTGTCTTTGCTATAT
>JASDQU010818470.1:16528-28926 GCA_032191745.1 Picea mariana | reverse complement strand
CTACTGCGGATCATAGGGAGTCACTGAAGGAACCACAAAGGCTAAAACAGAAAAGACTCACAGACTCATCCAAAACCCTTTCAACAAAAAACACAAGCAATATTGAAAGATAAATAAACTGACGTCAAAACTAGACTTAAAGACTGTAACTACAGAGACCAAAACTAGATCAAGAAACCCTTGAAAAGTCAGACTTCAATCAGGGAAGAGAATGACTGCTTCTTCTTTAAGAAAAAGGCTTCACTACTGAGACTTAAGCAACCTGCGTATGTATGCGGGGTGTCCAAAGGTAGGGTGCGTATGTATGCGTGCATACCCACTGCATGCCACGTACGCCTCTGTAACTTCCCCTCAAAAAAGAAAACTAACAGTCAAGTTGACTAGGCAGGGAGTACTGGTATGGCAGACCAGAATCCCTTGAAGACTCAACAACTTATAGAGAACTCAAAGAGGTAATTAAACCAATTAAAACACCCAAAAACATCCCCTAAAAACCCTAGAGGCTCCCCAGTATGGTCGCCAATTCTGCTATAGTGGGAAAACCCCCTTATGGACTACGTTAGGGTTCAATCATGCAGGCAGAGCTAACCGTCTAAAGTCTCCTACTTTTAACAACTATCCCGAAAATATCCCACATTCATGCATAAAATACAAAGTATAAGGATTCAGTAGTATTACCTTAAACTGCACATCCGATGTCGATCCTCCCCAGTACGGTCGCCAATTCTGCTATAGTGGGAAAACCCCCCTATGGACTACACTAGGGTTCAATTGTGTAGGCAAATCTAACCGTCTAAAGTCTCCTACTTTTAACAACTATCCTGACAATACCCCACATTCATGCATAAAATACAAAGTATAAGGATCTGGTAGTCTTACCTTAAACTCCACGTCTAGTGTCGATTCTTCTGTGTTCTGTTGCTTCTCGACTGCAAGTCTCCTCCCAAGGCTAACCTTCATTCACCAAAAGACAAACAAGAAACTACAAACATGCATATTATATATGAATTAGTGGGTTAGATGTCATAACAAAATGTAAATTAAACATGAAGATTGAACACATTATATGGCGGGACGGAAAAAATACTTCTTTATATTAAACTCACAAAGTTACTTGCAAAATGAGATCGACGAAGGCTCCATGAACCCGGTCCTGGGATCCTCTTCACCAAGCTCCAACTCCTTCCACGTATCCTTCTTCTCTCACACTTCTCTCTAGAGAATGGGCATAGGCTTATGAATGAGGAAAAAGGCAAGAATAGGGAATTCTAGCTCAAAACTCACAATGTGGCTGCAAATTCTTGGGGCAAGGGGGGGAAAGTGAAATGGGCAGAGTTTCACTGTAGCTATGTTTCTCCTTGGACTGAGACCCCAACACCTCCTTTTATATGACAAAAAGATAGTTATTCGGTTGGGTGACGTGCTATAGGTGGTGGATTAGTTGGGAAACTACCCAATAGCCCGTAATCTCAACGAATCCATTGCAAATTTTTATTTTTTTGAACTTTTTTGGGTATACGCGGGTTGTAATGGTGCAACTAGCGTATGTACATGGGCAGTAGTGGTGCAGGGTGTGTACATATTAAAAAATTGTGTTTTTAGGAAGAGTTGTTCAGTGTTGGCTTGGCAAAAATAGTAAGTAAGGTGGCCTGATGCTAGGTGTGCATGTATAGTGCAATTTAGGGTTATAATAATATCTAACAACAAATTACCAATCCCTCTTACCTGGAACCTTTGAGTAAAAGACTTGTTCACATTGACTTGGAAAAACATATCGGTCATTTTCTTTTTCAAAGATCATTGTTTTAATCATTGAAAATCTGTTGGCATGTTGAATAATAGTTCTTTCCTCATCATGTTCATGCATTCGTAACCTATACCATTTGACATCGAATAAAATTGATTTGAAGGAATTAAAGTCACACTCAATTATATCATTCAAAAACCCATAGTATCTATTTTCAGATTCTCGAGGACGTCTGTCACTCCTAGATGAAACATTAGTGATCTGGAATATTGAAGTTATCCCACTATCAAATTTTTTCCTGGTTTCATCCAACTGTTTGATGCGAAATTTACGACCATTGCACCACATAGCCTTCTGGTGTTTCAACTGCAATATGCCAAACATATAAACGATGCATTGTCAATTAATAATAAACAAATTTATATAACTTGGAAAGTATAATATGAAAAAAACACACCTACAGTCACATTAATATAATATAAAATAACTAAATAAAATGGGTGAATTTTCTTGCCTTTCCATCTTTCAAACAATATGGTAAATTTATTTCCCTTTGCATAACATCAGAATCTCCATTACGACGAGCTTTTCTAACCAATTTAGGTAGTTATTTCCATTATAACCTACCTCCATGACGTTGTTTACATCTATAAATCCATACCTTCATTCAGTCAAGATTGTTTTCAATGTATAAATGTAGTACATCCCAATCTTGAGCATMTGAYCGATAAAAAAATCACAATTCACCAATATTAAATACTAGTTATAACCATGGTAAATATTAATAAATGATGAAAGAATAAATATTAAATGAATATGATCATATACACAAAAAAATAAAAATTTATATTTATTACAAATATCCACAATTTAATTACCTCTCACTTYCTTTATTGCACCTTTCCCCAACAACTGCTCCCCTTTAATTTTTTTGATGGAGTTCACATCCCAAATGCAATCCACTACTTKCATAGCTTGCACTACTAATTTAGGAAGATACTGACTAATATACACCATGGATTCATATACCATATATCCCTCCACCATATAACCTTCAGGATGTGCTCTTTGTCTAACCAAAGCCTTCAATGATTTCAAGTGCCTCTCCACCATCCACATTGACCTTRTGTGTGCAGGTCCACACATTTCAATCTCCTCAACTTGGTGTATGAGGTAGTGTTCTTGTGCATTGAAAAATGTTGGAGGTAGATACTTCTGCATTTCACACATTAGCCGAGGAATTTCTCTCTTCCAATACTTTATATCATCTTCATGGATTTATTTCAATGAAAACCATCTACAGATCATGACACAAGAAAATAACGTGTTTCAACAAAGCATAATACATATTACATTACAAGTAAAACACATGTCATTAAGTACAACAAAAAAATGATTTTTTTTTTGCATATATATTGCAGCTACTTACCTCATGTATTTTCCAAGATCATATATTACTTGTTTGACGTTGTTGTCAAAGTCATTTGGGAGATATAGAGGTAGAACATACTGTAACAATAAAAACAAATCGTTACTTGTTTCAAAACTAGACAAAAAAATAAAAAAATATAAAAAAATGTATACGACCAATATATAAATATGAATACTAAAATTATTAATTACCCTAATGAAGGTATGCCAATCATGTGTTTTTACCCCACCAAATTCACCTTTCTTCATTAAGATATTCTTTATGTTTGAACAAAAACCCATGGGAAAATTAATTCTTTGAATGACCTCTTTTACACCATTGCTTTGCTGCTCTGTTAATAACCATGGAAGGTTATTTGGGTCTCCATCACTATTTGATCGGATCACACTTTGCATTGCATGATTCACTTCCTGAATGTCATTACAAATTTTGACAATTTTTTCTTTATATCTCCTGCCATCTATGATTTTCCATAATGTTTCTGTCACATTCTTCCTGATATGCATTGTATCAAACAAATGAACAATTTTTAGCTCCTCATAGTAAGGAAACCTCATGAATTGAGTGGGATAACATTTCATTCCTCATGGAAGCCCATTATTACTACCTTCATGACGACAACATTGATGAAGCATAAAAAAATCAGAACACTATTTATCAAATGCGGTAAAATAAATTGAATAATTAAAATAAAATTTCAAAATATGATTCCATTTACGATACATAAACAAAATGCGTACCTTGAGGATTAATTTTGTCATATGCCAACTTCCATTGGCGATGTGTCATTCTTTGTGGTTTTAGTCCAGTATTTTGTTTCCCATTGAAAAGATCTTTTTCAATAGTATGATACTTATGGTTCTTAGAGAGGAAGTGTTTATACTCGTCAAACACCTCCTTTCCTAAACTTTTTGACCGAAGAGATTTCATCTTAGGACCAAAAACTGGACAGACAAATTTACCCTTTGTTTGAAGACCTGCAACAAATGGATTAATGTGAATTATTAAGGATTATTTAAACAACATGCATGATATATTCAATTAATTATATACTATTCAAGCGTGCAATATGGAACGTTACATAACACAAAAATGTGTTATTCCCAGGGCATCATGAATTGTCCATAAAAGTATTCCACAACATTGAAATCTCTTCTGCCCAATTGGTTTGCAAATGTCATACATAGTGATGCCCTCCCATAACTTTAGTATCTCGTTGATAAGAGGCTCGATATACACATTCATATATTTAACTTGGTACTTACCTAATTGTTTGAAATTACATGAAATTACTACCATGGTATGTATATATACGTAAACAAATAAACAAAAGATATTATGCAGAAAAGAGAAAAATAAAAAATTTACATTCGAAAAATTAATGTAAACAAATACCTGGAACAATCATTGTCAACATTATGTGCTCCCTCTTTATTGACATCCAAGGAGGAATGTTATTGTTGATGACAAAAATAGGCCACACTGAGTAAACAAACCGAAGCTCTCCAAATGGATTAACACCGTCAGTTGCCAATGAAAGCCTAACATTACGAGGTTCATTTGTAAATTTTGGCCATTTTGCAACAATTTCCTTAAATGCATAACCATCTGTAGGCATTCGAAGAATGCCATATTCAATTCTCTTTCATGCGTGGTAATCCATAAACTGTGCTATGCTTTGGCACCTGAACAGTCGCTGCAAATGTGGAATTATGGGAATATGCCGGAGATCCTTTTGAGGCACCATTTTTGTTACTTGATCAGTTCATATCTACTGATACCACATACCAAGCATTTTGTTTTCGATGCATGTTTTCCATAATATATAATATGATCATTAGGACATGCATCTATACTTTGATACTCCATTCTAATGTCTTTCATAATGGCATGTAAATCTTGATATGTGCGAGGTAAAATATTTGACGAGGGTAACATAAATTCACCTAACAATCTAAAACATAAAAAATAACTAGTTAATGTAAAGAATAGTAATTGTAAATATTGCATTTTTATTTTACAAATTAATTAACACTAAAAGAAAGGGGAAAAACTCAACCTTTATGTAGATGTGATGAAACATATTACATACCTTAAGATCTGTGTCATATAAGTGTTCGACAAATGATTCGTAACCTTTAAGTTCACCAGTAGCAATATAATGGAGAAAATATTTTCTCTTGACCCTTTATAAAGCCATTTATTTTCCTTTTCAATAAGAGGTTCATCATAAATGTCATCACTACTGTCCCCATGATCCTCATCTGGATGACTGAATAAGTCTTGGATCATTTGATTTGTCCCATCATCTTGAACTATGTTATTATTGTCATCTACTTCCATGAGATCATTAACTTGATCTTTATTGTTTGCTTCATGTTCCTCATCTTGTACAACATCTTTTCTGCTACTACTTGGTGATTTCTGCAGAAAGTTAGGGGGCAAATCTAACTTTATAATTACAAACAACCATGAAAAATTAGTGCATGTATAAAACAATATAAAAGTTTGAGAATACAATCAATACTAAAACATATAATGAATATATATATAGCTAATTACCATGGGACGATATTCATTTGATCCCCCGTCCATCTGCCCATATTTTCTATAATATTTTTTCTTTATTGCTATTAAAACTCTTTCGGGACGTCTAGTAAAACGATTTTTGCAAGGGCAGTAACATTTACCATCACTCTTTTCACCCTCTTTAATTTTTTCCCCACCTCTAATGTTTTCTGACATTCTTCCCCACAGAAATATACTGATGATTATCTTATAAAATTGAGTGGTGTATAATAGAATATCTATTATATTTTTATATTATAACATATGAAAAAAAAAACATGTTTTTTGTTCCCCAAGAAGACCTTATACCCTTTTTGAACCTTCGTTATTATAGCAAACTTGTCGCAACATCCGTAAAATGCAACATAATTATAGATTTTATAACATTGCAATTCCGATGACAGTTGACCAATTCAATGTTGACTTTGTCAAATAGTGCGTGACCGTTTGGGGGAGGGGAACCTAGTGTCCAAACCATCGCAAGTGCGACGCACATAACATTAGAATTCCGATGACCATTGACCAAGTCAATTTTGACTTTGTCAAATAGTGGGTGACCGTTAGGGGGGGAAAGCCTAGTGTCCATACCATCGCAAGTGCGACATACATTTGATGTCATCGCAAGAGAGATGTATTCTGAACGTCGTCTCTCTTGCGAAGATTTGAAAAGTACGTTGCAAGTGCGACGATATCGGGTAGTATGGAGAAAAAAAAATTAAAATTTCCTCTATTTTTCGACAATATGGCCAATTTTGTCCATAACGTTGCAATTAGATCATCACAATTTTTCTAATATGTAGTAGTGACACAGGAAGAAGTTCCCACCTGACCATGAACTCATGTCAGGACACCCACAAAGGAGAACTATTACTTGAAGCTGGGTCAAAAGACACAGAAGACAACTTGGGGATGACTGGAAAACTGATTGGAAAAAATTCAGAACAAAGTCCTGATAGAAACGGGAAGGAACAAAGAGCTAGTGGGGGAAATTAGAAAGGGAAAAAACTGGGGAAACCAATGAAGGTCAGGAGGAAAATGGTCCTTGGAGGGATGTAGGCATGGAGGATGCATGCAACTTGGCTTTTTGTTCTCTAGTGGAAAGGTTCTCGTACAAAGCTATGGGACGTCAAGGTTTATCGAACCGGGTGGAGAAAAATTGGAACCCATTACTTGGGTATTTGCCAGAGACTGTTATTCTCGTAAGGGGATGGCTCCACTTCATCTTCAGAACATTAGAAGATTCCATGAAAATCCTATAGGAAACTTGTATCTTAAATGGAAGCAGTCTGATGTTAAAAAGATGGCGAGTGGGATTTGACTCAACAACAAAATACTTCCAGTTCAGGCACATTTGGGTGCTTTTTCCAATCTTACCAATCTAGTTTTGGAATGTAGCTACATTTTCAACAATAGGGAATGAACTGGGGAGGTTCTGGTTTGTGGAGGATTCAATATTAAAAGGAGGTGACAGGCAAATGGAAAAAATTCTGGTGGAATTGGATGTTCACAATGGGCTATTGGAAGGACTTGATATAGAATGAAGGGGAAATACTTATGGGAAAAAAATGGACTACATGGGCCTACCATTTCGATGCACCTTCTACAGAAGGACGAGGAATTTACGTAAAGACTGTCAAGGGACAATATCTAAGGACGAATCAGAGTCAACAATGCTCAGGAAGACATACTACAATGAAMTTCTGKGGGAGGACCCTTCATGGAGTGGGGGAGGCACTTCGTYAGAGGAGGAAAAATCGAACCCAACAATGGATGAATATGATTTAAGTAAGTTGAAACTYCTCTATCCCTCCTTATTTTCCAGTTTAACGTCATGGGAGATTAGCCATATTAACCTCTTCAAATCCTCTTCCACTAGGGATCCTCCCGCATTTTCTTAGAGCCTAGATAGGRAGTCAAAAAAGGAGGGAATCATTGACTTAAYTGTTGAAAGATTRGAYTCGGAAGTCCCAGATCAACTRATAAATTATMTGGAATGTGTCGAGACTTTGGGGTCCCACATAGAAGAGGAGGAGACATGAAACAAAAYGTTGGTGGGGAGGGAGAGGGCTTTGGGAGAGAGCTTCCCGAAAGACATCTTGGAGACCTTAGTACCCAACTATCGAGACATGGTCAGCAAGAAACCTTTGGAAGTTAACGAAGGGTGTAGAGTGGTAAATGGAGAAAAGGGAGAAAATCCAGAAAGTGAACACGGGTCAGAGACGAGGTTCCTAGGAAGAGATATGATGAAGGATTATTGGTCGGGGGGTTTGGGGTTAGATGCTTCACCTATTAAAATGAGAATTGCTCGTAGGAAATTTGGGGGAAGTACAGGGGACTCGGTCACTCAAGGTAACAATAACACTGAAAAAATGCCTCTTAGAGGACTCAAAGCCCTAACCAAAGCCAAATAATGAAACTCCTTTCTCTAAACATAAGGGGAGCGGGAGGAGCTTCTAAAAGTGAAACCCTCCAAAGATTACTGACCGATATCAAACATGATATTCTATTTCTGC
This sequence comes from Picea mariana, assembly GCA_032191745.1. Classification (NCBI taxonomy): domain Eukaryota; kingdom Viridiplantae; phylum Streptophyta; class Pinopsida; order Pinales; family Pinaceae; genus Picea; species Picea mariana. The sequence goes on along the minus strand of JASDQU010818470.1, from coordinate 20,666 downwards.
AAGAAACCATGGTGGAAGGAGTGAAAGTAAGGGAGTTAGTATCTAAACTCTTGCCTGGCTGATATTGTTGTTCAATGGATTCAATGTGATAGTTAGGGGGTTTATGTGTGACTTGGAACCTTGCAAAGGCGATTCTTCAACCATCATTACCATGTGCAATAATTCTCCTTGAAGGAACTTTATTAGTAGGCAATAGATCGGTCTCCTTTTTCAATTGTTATGGCCCCTGTACTGATAGTAAATCCTTTCGGGAAGTTGTGGTAGAAAGTGGTTTGCTAGCCACCAAAAATTTCATATTTTCCGGTGATCTAAACTTTACAGTTTCAACATGTGAAGTATGGGGCCAAAAATCCAGATTAGATCCGCTGGTTGATTTCTTCAAAGGTATCTTTCAAGACTCTAGATTGGTTTACATTGTCCCTCTAGAGTTCGCCCCTACTTGGCGCAATGGAAGAGGAGGAGTTGAAGGTATAGAAAAACGTCTGGATAAGGTTTTATGTTGGAAGACTTGGTTCAATCATTTGGTAGTATAGATCCTGGATAGTTTATCCTTACTTTTTAGATCATGCTCCGATTGTGCTACAGATTGAGGACGAGTAGAGGTCGATTTCCTACCCTTTCAAACTCAATCCTATATGGATTGAAGAGAAAGGTTTCAATGAGCTGGTTATTTATGTGTGGAGGACCAAATAGTTCGATTCAGAATCCTCAACAATGAGAAGATTAAGGCAAATTAAAAGTCTTAAAACACAAAGTGACTGGGTGGGAGAAATTGCAAAAGAAATTGAGGGTCATTGAGATAGATTCAATAGAGAAGGAATTAGAGAATTTATACTCATTAAACCTCAGTGGGAGGGCCATGTTGGATACTGACAACAACATCAAGGAGTTGGAAGGGAGACGACATAAATATCTACTATATGAGGAAGAAACTTGGATACAAAAGAGTAGGGCCATTTGGCTACATCAGGGTGATCAAAATACAAATTTTTTTCATAGATTTGCTAGTCATAAGAAAAATCAAAATTCAATTTGGGAAATGAAGGATGGACAAGGAACCAATCACACAGGACATGAAGCCATTGAGTTAGAAGCAGTTAGATTCTTTAAATCCCTCTATGATGATACACGACAAAACATAATCGTTGATCAGGTGAAGGTAGTTCAACATTATCCTTGTTTCTTCATGAAGAGTGATGTGCAAGAGTTCAAAAATCCCAACACGGTAGATGAAATTAAACCAGTGCTGCAGAGATTTTCCAAGGAAAAGAGTTTAGGGTCGGATGGCTAGACGATGGAATTCTTCCTCAAATATTTTGATATCTTAGGGACAGATGTTCAAGAAGTAGTGGAGGAGTCAAGAAGCTCAGGTTTGATGGTAAGATCCTTAAACTCGACTTTTATATCTCTAATTCCGAAAATGGATAATCCTGCAAGCTTTGGGGATTTTAGACTGATTGATCTTTGCAACCTAACTTATAAAGTGATTGAAAAAATCATTAGGATTCACTTGAATCCGATACCATCAAAAGCTTTATCAATAGAACATTTTGGGTTCTTAAAGGGAAGGAAAATTTTGGATGTTGTACGAGTAGCGCAAGAATGTTTACACAACATTAAAACTAAAAAGTTGAAATCCATGGTTCTAAAGTTGGACCCGCGAAAAGCTTACGAATGTGTTAACTGGGACTTCCTCAGGCTAATTCTTTTAAAGTATGGGATAGGTCTAAAGTCTACAAATTGGATTATGAGCTGTGTAACTACTTCAAATTTTGTGATTCTGATTAATGGAGGTCCTACTAATTTTTTTAAAAGTAGATGCTGGCTAAGGCAATGATGCCTTTTATCGCCTTTTATTTTCATCCTAGTGATGGATGGACTAAGATTAATGCTTAAGAATGATCTTTCATATGGAAACATATTCAGAGTAAAGACCTCAAGACTCATTAAAATCTTTCTCCTTTTATTTGTGGCTAACATCTTGATTATGAATAAGCCGAGGGATTCTGATTTGGAGGAGATAACTTCAATAATGTCTATCTTCTGTAGAGATTTGGGGATGGTCATAAATCCTCTAAAATCTTCTCTGCATCATTAAGGTATTGAAGGTACATATCTAAATTCACATAAAGCTCTTTTTCCCTTTAACTTTGTTGGGTTGTACATAGGCTTCCAGTACCTGGGATTTTTCCTGAAGCCAACACACTACAGGGTAGACGACTGGCGTTGGTTGCTACATAAATGCGAAACAAGGATAAGAAATTGGTGCTATCGTTGGTTGATAGTGGGTGGACGACAGATGTTGGTAAAATTGGTTCTCAAAAGCCCATCAATTTACTGGATGATGATTGCAAATGTGCCACTCACAGTCGTAAACATGATCAAGAAAATGATATACAGATTATTGTGGTCAGGATGTAGAGAGATAGAGCGTTTCCATTTATGTAAATGGGAGGATTTGGCAAATCCCAAAGCCTATGGTGACTGGGGCTTTAAACACCTTAAGTGGTTCAACAAAGTGTTGGCGTCTAACACCTTGTGGTACTACCTACTAAAGGATGGAATCTGGAATAGGGTTATAATGGATAAGTATCTGCATTCCCAATTGACAGTTTCTTGGCTGAGATGACCTTTCTTGCACCCTCCAAAAGCCTCCAACACTTGGAGGTGTCTCCACAAAGATTTCCATGTAGTGCTCATTGGACTACGTGGAGGCCTAGTATGGGGATGTTGGTGTTGATATTATGGTAGATGTGGGAGGTATTTACCTCCACGTGTAAACCTGTTGAGAATAGAATAATCCGGAAAGCAAGAAAAAAACCTAATGAGTTGGCTAATAACCCTAGAAGACATGTCATCTCAAGAGGATAATTTATATTAGGTTATTAACCTCCAAGAGAAGAAGTCGGCCAGAAGAATTAATATATACTAAACAGAAAGATACCTAGAATGAGAAGTCAGCTCATACATTTAGCTAGAATTAATATAAATACAGGAGGCCAGTTCTCATTCTGGCAGGCAATCTCAGAATTGTAGAGAAACAACTTGTGCGCACTGTAGTGCCCAGGTTTGAGGAGAGCTGCCATTGCAGCTGCAACAGCTAGAAGATCACGTTTGGCTTGGACTATCTCTTGGTTTGAGTTTGGACTATCTGATCAACTCTTGTTGATGCACTATCTTTGGGGAAAGGTGCGCTACCCTTTGTTTGGCTATCTAGCTTAGGGTTTGCTTCCAGAATGATTCTCTATCAAGCTTAAGGTGCTCGGAGGGTGGCTTCGGCCTATGGTTGGGTGACAATAGTATTGTCAAAGGTAAAATGAGCACATCCATTATATTCTAACAGGTTATGGGCCCACACCTCCTTCATTCAGTCTAACCGCTGGAAGGAAACATAAACAAAAGGATATTAAGCTTGTTGAAGAACTGCCTCTAGGGTTTCTAGCAAGAGCAGTCACCAAAGCACTGCCGCTAGGGTTACTAGCAGGTGCAATTGCAGAAACCCTAATCCTCTCGTTGAGGCACCTTAAGTGAAGGGATTGACCTAATTTTTGGATAGATCAGTGTGCCCTAGCCTAGCGCATCTCCTGATACTCTTAGCAAGCCAAGAAGTTAAGTTTGAGTTTTTGGTCAAATCTAGGGTTGACCAAGTCAAAGTAGCCATGAATTACTCTATGAAGTCAAAGAACAAGTTAGATGGAGCTTCTAACTTCAGAGCATGGAAGACAAGGATTGATCTCATCCTTGCAAAAAATAAAGCGCTGGATATCGTGAAAGGAAAGATCGTGAAACCAGAGTTTGAAAAAGGGAAAGAGAAGGAACCACAAAACGTTGCAGCTATGGAGAAGTTCAAAGACGGTGACATCAATTCCATGAGTATCATAGTGGATTCTATAAAAGACCACTTGATACCCTACATCTCCCATCTTGACTCATCGAAGAAGATGTACGATGCCCTAACAAACTTCTTCTCAGTCAAAAACATTGGACAAGTAATGAGTCTGAAGAATGAGCTCCGTGACATGAAGATGAATGATGATGACAACATAACATCATACTTTGTGCGAATCTCTCAGTTAAGAGATCAACTACAAGCTATTGAAGAGATCATTTCAGAGAAGGAATTGGTAAACATAGTACT
>JASDQU010818470.1:4808-16478 GCA_032191745.1 Picea mariana | reverse complement strand
GTCTTCCCAAGACATGGGATGCATTTGCCACAAGCATGAACACAAGGAAGGAGTATCCTACATTTGAAGAACTTTGGACTTGCTGTGCTCAAGAAGAATCCAGGATCAATGCAAAAGAGAAACCCCAAAATAAGTATGATGATCAAGCCTTCACAACAAGATTCAAGAATTTCAAGAACAAAAGGAAGTTTGGTTCAAGGAGGAAGCCAAATAAAGAGAAATACATTTCAGAAGTACAATGCTTCAACTGTAGAAAGTATGGTCACTACAAGAATCATTGTCCTGAACTAAAGAAAAGGAAGGAGAAACACGAAGCATCAGTTGCCGAAGAAAAGGAACCCACAAAGAAGACTAAGCAGGATGAAAGAGACTTCTTCTTCTGAAGGTAACGATACTCTTCTTAGTTCTTGTACATATCTTGTTTGTATAACTCTTTGTACATATCTTGTATATCTATCTCTTAAAAATATGTTCCAAGAAGAACTATATCTATGGAAGAACAACAAGATAAGGACTGCTATCACTATACAAGAAAGGATGAAATATATCAAACAAATCTTGTGGAAGATATTACAAGATAAGTCGAAATCAGAATCAATCTTGAAGAAACCTAGAAGAAAGAAGTCAACAATCAAGAGAAAATTGGAGAAAGACTTATGACGCTTTGTAGAAGACAATAAGGATGCAGACGGAAACATGGACTCTCCTAGATGGAGGGAGCTGATTATATATCACCATAAAATAGAGCATGTATTCATACATGAAGCAAGGATTAGGAGGGAGCTAATCCTACGATCCATTGAAGATGATGAAGTATATATCCATGGTAGCAAACATGAAAAGCACTGCGTGTTTAGTTCGACCTTAGAAGAAGTGCTTTTCGGAGAGAATCCTTAAAGTATCCCTGGTTGTCCATTCACATCCATGATCCTATGATGAAAGGAAAAAGTGGAATCTTTAGGGCATTGAATCTATAAGAAACTCCATGGACCCAAGAGATAAAGAAAAACATAAAGAAGAACATGAAGATTACAAGAAAGAAAGAGAAGCCAGAACAACCAGTCATTGTATCAAGAATCGCAAGATTACTAGCCTGATATGAACTCACTAAAATCAATCAAGCAGAGGAACTGAAAGTCGTGATGAAGAATAGTGTATGGAAGACTTATGAATGAAATCATTGGAAGATCTAGAACTAGAGGTTCTCCCAGATGGAGGGAGAATACTATGATGATTACTTGTTCCAGTAAACCAGACATATCTCTACATGAGTCATTATATCATCCGCAACATCCATGAGTTGGAATTCTACATCAGATAAATGCAAAGACTATTCTCTAGAGAAATTGAACAAAGAGTGTATGAAGAACAACCCCAAGACTTTGAGGCATACCAGAAAGAGACCCTTGTATGCAGATGGAAAAAGATAAATTGGTGGAGAACCTCCAGTGCACAGTAGAAGCGTGGTGAAGATTTTCTATAAYAGAGATATTGTATCAATATGATTACTTAGTAGATTAGATCTCATGATGATAGAAGAAGTGCCACATGGATATGTTCCAGTGTTCCAAACAATGATATACTTTATTGATCAGAGCTACATGAAGCCTTCGAAAAAAAAAAAAACCAATGTTCCAGAAATCAAGCATCACATTATCCGTGATGAAGTCCAGAAAGGAGAAAGTGGTTCTCCAATACATATTTCCACAGATGAGCAAATAAGCAAACATTTTGGTAAAGATTCTATCCAAGATGAAAGAGTTTGCGTACTCAAGCTGGAGCTCGTGGAGACGAATTCCTTATTGAAAAAAGAAGAGATGACTCCCAGGTTGGGAGGGAACACTGATATGTATTGATTTATGGACAATCATTTTTCAGTTCGGAAAATGGTCCAGGATGAGCAGTTTCCTTTCCAGTTCGGAAAGTGGATTGAGATTTCTGACGGATAGACATTTTCCAGTTCGGAAAATGGTCCAGATTGCTGATGTACCATAGACAACGACTTCCCATTGTGGTTAACACGGGGAGTGGCCTAGGGCAGTCTCTCTTCTTGAGGGTTACTCAAGAAGACTGGTCCACCTCACCAGACAACGATTTCTCATTGTGGTTAACATGAGAAATGGTTCATTTTGGAGGTTGGTGCAGGGCAGTATTTTCCTCTTGTGGTTAGCAGGGGAAATGGTCCAGACAGTCATTCCTTAGGGTTTATTCATTCTCTCTAGGTTAAACTTTGTTTAGTGTCGGAGGAATGGCCCAGGGTGGGGAATGGTCCAGTCTCAGCAATCAAGGATAGGCATTCCTTAGGGTGGATTCATTCTCTCCAGGTTACGCTTTGTTTAGTGTCGGAGGAATGGCTCAGGGTGGGGAATGGTCCAGGCTCAGAAATCAGGACAATTATTCTTCCTTGCTTGAGAAGAATAGTCCAGATAGCTCATCATTGATGTCTTACCTTTTGAGGGCAGATGCTCTTCCAAGATCTCACAGATGTGAGTGGAAGAATGGCCCATATGATTCAGTTTATATCATAACATTGTTTCTGTGCAGGTTGATATCAGATGATTGTTATGAAGATTGTATGACAGTAGACATAGACTACTATGGTGGATGTGTTCCACTGTTTGATCAAGTACTTGTGTGTTACTTGGTGTGGTAGTCTACCACTGGATTGTAGTTATGTACTACTATGGATAGACATAGTTGTGTTCTATTTTATTCCGATTGCCTTGAAGACTATCAATAGTATTGGAAATGATTATCAGCTAGATGGATGATCAAAGAACATAGATTTCCTAGACGGAAAATGGTTCAGAACATTTACTCTTCTAGGACATATGTCCATATTAGAAGAATGGCTCTTGTATCACTCTATGGTGTGAGTGACTTATCCAACATCATGTCTAATTACTTAGATGGAGTATGGTTTCGAGAGATGATACAGCTGATGATACTGATGGTGATGATGGTGCTCATGATCTAGTCATAAGATAATCTATGTTGATGCTATCGGGTGAATGGTATGTTCGTGCTCAAGACCATTACCTGCAATACCTCCCTAGCTAGGAGGGAGTGTTGATATTATGGTAGCTGCAGGAGGTATTTACCTCCATGTGTAAACCTGATGAGAATAGAATACTCCGAAAAGAAAGAAGAAACCCTACTGAGTTGGCTAAGAACCCTAGAAGACATGTCGGCTCAAGATGATAATTTATATTAGGTTATTAGCCTCCAAGAGAAGAAGTCGGCCAGAAGAATTAATATATACTAAATAGACAGATACCCAGAATGATAAGTCGGCCCAGGTAGTTAGACATAATTAGTATAAATACAAGAGGCCAGTTCTCATTCTGGCAGGCAGTCTCATAATTGTAGAGCAACAACTTGTGTGCACTGTAGTGCCCAGTCTTGTGCGCAGGTTTGAGGAGAGCTGCCATTGCAGCTGTTGTAGCTAGCAGATCATGTTTGGCTTGGACTATCTCTTGGTTAGGGTTTGAACTATCTGATCAACTCTTGTTGATGTGCTATCCTTAGGGAAAGGTGCGCTATGCTTTGTTTGGCTATCTAGCCTAGGGTTTGCTTCCGGAATGATTTTCTGTCAAGGTTAAGGTGCTTGGAGGGTGGCTTCGGCCTGTGGTTGGGTGACAATAGTATTGTCAATGGTAAAATGAGCACATCAATTATATTCTAATAGTTGGTTCCCCTGGGAGAATATGCAATACAAGGGCTGGGTAAACACTCCTTTTTAACAAGTGGTCTTATCAATTTTTTAAGGGCGAGAGAATACCACCTTCTGTTCCAGATTGCAGACATGAGCAGCCAAATTCTTACTTCATTTAAGTGGAAATCAACCAGGGAGATGGACTTGGGTGGTCAGGAGGATGAATAATGGGAGGACTTCTGCAGAGCACTGACTCATGAAGGAATATTTCTCACTAAGGCCCCATATGAGCTAGTTTGGATAGGGAACACATCTATGGGGATTATGACAAGAAAAAATGCCTACGATGCTATTGCGTCGAAAATATAGATAAGGAGCACTAACTGGTGGCACAATGTGCTGTGGAAATGGCATTTGACACTAAAACTCAAACTCTTCACCTGGTTGCTGATGGAGAACATGATTTTCACTTGGGAGAATTTGCAAAAAAAGGGTGGCAGGGTCCGAGAATATGTGCCCTTTGTAAAAACTACTTAGACACATCTCAACATTTGATGTTACATTGCACCTTTTCTCAACAAGTATATACATGATTGTTGGCAACTCTAAATATAAATACAAGGTGGAAAAGTGGGAACCTTCAAATGCTCTTCAAGGATTGGTGCCACAAGCACCCTAGCTGGCACATGTTGCCTTCTATTATTTGTTGGAATATTTAGCTTGAAAAGAACACTGCACTATTTGAGGAAGGACAACCTTCTACAATAGGGGTGATCTATAGAAAACTGGGTTGGCTAAGGAATTCCAAGAAGAAGCCTCAACCTATATAAAAAACTAAAGTTCCTCCAAAGATATTGTCAAGAAGACCAGTGGCATGGTTTGATGGGGTTGCTCAAAGAAATGGGCAGTGTAGCGGAGCGAGTGGAGTAATCAGGATAAATAGACAAACTGGCTACATGTGGTTGCTCAATTGTGGCCTAGGAACTAACAACATAGCATAACTCTTAGTAGTTTGGGCTCTACTTTCCTTGTCTATTCGACTTCATATTTATGATCTTTAGGTGATCAATGACTTGAAGGTTGTTATCGACTAGCTGAACAAGAACAATGACATTCAGACCGTGGGATTGACTTTTTGGAAAGAGCGGATTATGTCCCTCATTCTGGAGCTTTCGGCACTAGACTTCATGCATTCCTTCAAAGAGTTCAATCGGGAAGCATATGCTCTCTCTAAACAAGCTCTAGATCTGCAACAAGGGATACTAAATTATTCTCGGATGGAGGATGGATAAGAAGGTCAATCTCTCTTTCTATCCCTTTACTGATTTTTTTGGTTCTAGATATCTAGATTAGCTCCTTGCTAGTCATTGATCCTTGGGTGGACGTATTTCAATCGTCGGGTTGTTTGAAGAGTTGTGTAGATTCTCCAAGTCATGGCACTGTCAAAATCTGTAGAAATTCAGTTTAGTGAACAATTAGTTACAATGCTGATTAATTTTCATACTTATGTACAGTGGACTGTTATATTTTTAATATATAAGTGAAATTTCTTTATTGAAAAAACAATATAGTGCGGTTAGCATATAGTAAAGAAAATGTCATTTTAATTTAGAAATGTATGAAATGGTTTTTATAATAAATATATAACATTTAATACATATAAAATAAAGGGATGAAGGGGAAACTATTTTTTTTTTTTTAAAGGAAGAATGGTAAAAAAACATACGTGTAAAATTCTTATTGTTACATAATGTTTATTGGTACATAATTTATATGGTAAAAAATATCATATATGTTAAGTTTTATGAGAATATTTGATTAGTTTTAAGATATGTTTTGGAGAGAAATCAAAATAGTTGATATGTTTTGCAAAATCAACTAGAAAAATTTATGCAATTATGATAGGTATGTTTTATCATTTGGATTGTTAAATGTGTTTGTTATTTGCATTTAATAGTACAATAAGAAAATATAATTATTCTTATAAAAATAAGGTATTTTTTAATTATATGTTACAACAATAGTTATTTGAGAGGAAGATTTGTACTAAATTAAAATGGAAGTATAAATTTAAAAAAAAAGTCCCTTGAGTTTATGATTTTTTATTTGAGACTAAGATTTGTACTAAATTAATATGAAAGCATAACTCTTAAAAGAAGGTGTCTTTAGTTTATGAAATATTTTATTTTATACTATGAAATGTTTTTTGGTTGTATGCTAAAAAAAAGTATATCAATGTAATGAAAACACAAATGAGTTTATGAAATATTTTATTTTATACTATGAAATGTTTTTTTTGTTGTATGCAAAAAAAACAAAAAAAAAGTATGTCAATGTAATGAAAACACAAATTTAAAACATAAAGTGAAGTTAAATATCAACATATTACATATAGAAAATGTTTTAGTTTAATAAAAATAAGGAATGGTAGAAATTTTAAAATGTTGAAAGTTCATATTATATATATTATTTGTGAAAATATTTATAAAAAAGTATGGAATAGATAAAAATAAAGCATGTCAAAGATTACAAAGTGTTTGATACGGTATAAAGCAAGTATTGATGAGGTAGAAAGAAAGCATGGTAGAGATTTTAAAGTGACCGATGTTACCATGATATATATAATAAGTATGGAGAAGGTAGAATAAGTTTGAAGCGAAATGGGGAAGTCGAGTGTTTATATTTGTTTCTTAATCTCACAGATATTTTTAGCTCTAGTTTTTTTCTCTTTGATATTCTTGTTACGACATGATTTAAGATTATTTTGAGCTAAACATTGTTTTGGTTCGTGTTGCAGTGCATATGCTACGGTGTCATATATTAATCCAAAACCTTTAGAGAATGGAGCAGTTGTTTTGAATCCAGAGATGAATATTGTTTGTCTAGCTGAAACATTGTATCTGCGTGCAAGCTCTTTTTTTAGTTCTGGTATGGATAGATTACCCCTTCTTGGATGGATAAGTTTGATTTGAAATTGTCTTCTATGTAGATGTAAGTCATCTATAAGATGACGCGTGCAAACTATATAATGTTTTTTTGGATCCACCATTGCTTTATTTGATGATTCCATGGCTTTCAAAGTCGACTATCTGAAATATCATATTAAAAAATGGAGAAAGAGGAGTAAGTTCTATATGATATGGATTTGTTAGAAAGRGACAAAAATTGAAAAATATTGCAAAAATGGTAGAAGGAAAAAAATGGAAAGGGAGAAGTTTGCAACTATATATATATGAATGGGTGAGTGAATAAGAATAAATGGAACAAGTATTTTAAATACAAATAGGAAAAAAAAAGTCGATGAAAGTAAAGGTAGAAGAGAAGGACAATTAATAAGATGTCGAAGTATATATGGGGAGTAACTTTCTAATGTATTGTTGTATAGAGTTGATGGAAAGTCCCTCGTTAAATGGGGTCAAAGAAATGTCCATTGTTAGTCTACCATCCAACTTGGGATGCGTAAGGGGGGCTTCATAAATCCACACAACCCTTACTCCTAACGTAAGATAACATTTCTCACCCATCACATTCCGAGTTTGAGTAGCAGTTCCAAGTACTACTCCATAATGTGTCCATCAACTTAGCAAACGAGACTAACATAAGCACTATTTAACTTGCCTATTGTTAAAATTTAAATATATAAATATAATATTTAAATGTAAATATAAAATACTGAAACTATTAAACTTAAAATATTTTTTTTTTCAACTAATAAAATAAGAAAATGAAATAAAAAAAGTATTGGGAAAAATAACACCATGTTAAGAATGAGGTTTTCTAAAGTTTAACTAAAACTTTTACCTACCAAGATGTAGTAAGTGTAAATATTAACATGAATAATAAATATAGCAAATATGACCAATCTAAAATATGAAAATATTCATCTATGATTGAAAAATGGCAATCGTATCAAAAGAAAATAACCTTGAGAAAAACATGAAAAATGGCTATCCTATCAAAAGAAAGAAGAAAAACAATTGCATTATTGTAAGAGAAGTATAAACGTTGGTGTACCTATTAAATCCATATCACCATCCATATCACCAAGTAGGAGAATTGCATAGTAGATATAGATAAAGCACTACACATGGAGATTAAAATACGAGTTTGAACAATGTTACCCATTCTTAAACTTAAAACAAAGAAGGTAATTGTGATTTCAGGTAATTGTGATTTCACTTTAACAATAGTAAGTTTTAAGTTTTAGAAGAAAAATGCAATATTTTTTTTTTTAAAAGAATTGGTTACAAAGGGTCTTATTAATTTTCAAGTAATCTTAAAATATAGAGGTAAATATAATTTAAAAAAACTCCCCCACAAATAGTTACAAAGTACTTTTCTAATTTTCAAGTAATCTAAAAAGATAGGTAAAAATAATTTGGATAAACTTTCTCACATTATGTAAATAAATGTTATTATTGTCTATTAAATAAATTTATTGATTTCAAATAAGAGTAAAAACAATATAAATTATTGTAATTTTGCTAATTTAATTTAAAGTTAGTTGTAATTTTATTGGGCTTTAAAATAATAAATAGATGTTTTTTGATTTAATTATATCTTAAAATATGGATCCATTTAATATCAATAAAAAAATTAAGAAAAATAATGAATAAAAAGATTTAAATATTACCTCAAATTTTTTGTAAGATTATTTTATAAGGTTTTAATAATATGATAATACAATAAATTAAATGAATGTATTGGTAAAATGGTTAAGAACATGTCTTTTCTTTTAAGAAGTTATAAGTTCAAATCTAGAAGGGGTAGGGTATGTATACCTCCGTCAAATCGTTTCCTTTATAAGTTTGTACCATTGATAACTATATATATTGAAAGAGTTTCCAAATATAAATGATTAAAACGAGTTATTTAAATAATTTTTTTAAGATTAACAACATTAATTTATGATAATGAATCAAACAATGGAAATTAAAATGGATTTTGATTAATTTGATGTAAAATTTTTCAATTGATTTTGGTTAATTTGATATAATAGTATTATTATACAAAGATTTTCAAACATAATTTATATTGGTTAATTTGATATAATAGTATTATTATACAATGATTTTCAAAGATAATTTATATTTATAATTTTATAAATATATGAGTTTTCAAAATAATCTAGATTCAAATATATAATAAAAAAATTGAAGAAGATATGTATTTTTCTACACATTGGTTTTGAACAAACATAAATCCAATGCTAAAAGAAAGGTTAGTTGAATCTAATTTAGAGGGTATAATAAAAATTGTGAAATAATATAAATGCACATCATATTTAAAAATATAAGTCAAAACAAAGATAAAGTAAATTAAGTTAAAAAGATATAATTAAAAGATCTAGAAACACAAGTATGAATACATAAAATGTGGAGTTACAAAACAATTAGAGAATTTAATGGAAAAAACTAAATATTTTAATTTAATAAAATTTAAAACAAAAGTTAAATACTCCTAAATACAAAGAACACATCAAATTTTGTGTTGAAAAAAAGAGATTATATTGAGAAAAGTGGTGGAGAATTTAATGGAAAGTAGCAAAACTTTAAATAAATCAAGTTTAATGTATATTTGATAGATAATAGATAAGAGATCTGCTGCAGAAGTGTGTCATTCTAGATATTTAACTAATTTCCTTCCTCCAGTTGGAATCGTAATGAGAATGAGAAATTAGCTTAGCTTATTCTCAGGAATGTTGGAGTTACTTCACACACACCAGGATTTTTTTTTCCTAAGGTTTTTCCTTGTTTAATAGTCATAATTAGTCATTATCCAGTCTCCTATATTTTAGGGGAGAATATTCCACCTAGAGAATATTCTCTTTCAGTTGACACTTCAGTTTGACTACTTGAGTTGAGTTTAGGTGTTGCATTGGTTTTGTCACCATGCAACATTGGGATCATCACCAGATAATGCGCACTTTCCTTGGGATAATCACTAGACATGCACATTACCCTTGATTCCCTGAGTTAAGTCCTCACTACTCTTTGTTCAGTCAGTTAATTGAAGACTAGTTGACTAGTTAACTCAACTAGGTGGCAGTTCACTCCTGTAACTGCCTGAGAGACTAGACTAGGTGGAAGTTCACTATCGTAACTACTGGTGTGTGTCTAGATCAATCTAGACCACCACTATGGCGCATTGGTTCTCCTCCAGTGTGCACTCATTGAGTTATATAGAGTATATCATGTGTAAATTATTCATTATTCACAACGATTAATGAGAATTCTTTCATTCTTTCTCTCCTTCTTCTTCTTTCTCCAATTCTCTTTGCAAATGTGTGTATTATTGTTTAGCTAGATCTATTCTATGTAGGTTCAACACATTTTCATGGTATCAGAGCTGACGAAGTTATAAGCAAAAGATACACCAAAATTCTTTGCAGGTACAAAATATTGAAGACAGCGGAAAGACGGATTTCCAAAAAGAATTCATTCTTACACCTTACAACTATTTTGCATGGAAGGAGAAAATAGCCATACATCTTTGAACCAGAGGGTTGTACATGTTAACCTTGAATATAGATACAAGACTGACATCAACCATAGAAAAATCCAAGTACTTAAATCACATGGTTGAGGCACTCAGAACAATTTTCAATCTTATTTCTCTCGATCTCCTTTTTCACATATCTTCCTGTAAGACTCCCAATGAAGTCTGGACCACCTTGGAAGGGCTCTTCGGAAAACATGATGAGATGAGAGGACACATGATGGAGGTGGAGCTGCTCACATTGGATCCAAAAAGATTTGAGAATATTCAAGATTTCTTTACAAAATTCAAGGATTTACTGTCGCAACTCAAAGCTTGCGAGGTTGATAAATCAAAGGAAGAGAAACAAATGGTTCTCACCATTCTCTCCAAGATTGGTCATGAATTATCTGTATTCGTATCCACATTCCATTCTGTCAAATTTGCCTCTGGAGCCAACTGGAAGATGCCTTCTCTTGAGGACTTTGTCAAATCCTTGACACAAGAGCAAACCAAGCTCATCAACATGGGAACAATCAAAGGCCCAAGGGCGCATGCACTCACTGTGCAAGATGGCAGACACAAATATCAGAAATCTAAATATAAAGACAAATGTAAAGCTCATGCACATCCGAAGAAGGAAGGGTACACAAAACCCTTCACTGATGCCTCCAGATCTTAAGGGGAAAAGGGAAGAAAAAAGGAGAAATACACACACTGTCACAAACAATTCCATCCAGAATCCACATGCATGCAAAACAAATAGATCTAATGAATCAAATACTTCAACAAAACAACCTTCGAGATCGCATCCCTGAGGGTGCTAAGAAGAAGAAGCCAAAAGATCAGAATTCCAAGAAAGGCAATTCTAGCCATGCCTTGATTGCCATCAACTCCTCTCTCGATGCTTGGATCATTGATTCAGGAGCATCACATCGCATGGCTACTTCAAAAGAAGTCTATTCTTCATTAGATGCATGCAAAGGTACTCCTATTCTGATGGGGGGCAACTCTTCTGTCAAAGTCACCAACAAAGGAAGGATTGAACTCACCAATGAAAGCTTTGAGAATGTGCTGCACATTCCCAAACCTTCCGTCAACCTTCTCTACGTGTATCAGATGACGAATTTCGACACTGGAAAGAAATTCATATTCACACCAAATTCCGTGGACATATACGACATGCAAACCAACTCCAGGGTTTCTACCGGTGAGGTAAATCATTAGTCTAGATTGTATATTTTTTCTGAATTCATTGAACCTGATTCTGTTTTACTGCTTACTCATGCTGATGAAACTAGTAGGATATGGTACGAAAGGTTTGGACATTTTCATTTCAGATACATGCTACAAATTAACAAGCAAATATTGGTTGATGGTCTACCAGACATCCATTTCTCCAAGGGAGTATGTGAGGGATGTGTTCTTGGAAAATACCCTCAAGAGAAATTCGACAAAGGAAAGTCTCAGAGAGCTTCTGCACCTTTAGATCTGATCCACAGTGACATTATGGGCCCTTTTTCGCATCCATCCATTAG
>JASDQU010818469.1:20969-31588 GCA_032191745.1 Picea mariana | reverse complement strand
ACATGGACATGGAAAGAGCCCAATGCGATAAAATGCATGTTGGGTTATTGGAACAGTTCAAATTATTTAATAATAATAACTTTGATCTATTCTACCAAGAAGGTCTAAGGTTCAAGCCCGTATAGCCCTATACATTCCACTAAGTTACACTACTCTTATATATATATATATATATATATATATATATATATATATATATATATATATATATATATCCTCATAGTCCCTATGACTTGTACTTTCAAAGTCTTTTGAATCATATCAATATCTTGTCCTTATCAAGATCTGTGGATGGGAACATGGGTCAACACAAACCTTATGTCTAGTAGGTTCCTAGTCCTACTATATCTTATCGTGAGTCCAAAGTTCATAATGAAATTCCCACAATCATTCAAGGATATATACCAAAGTGATATCCAATGTTTATACCCTCTATTCAAACATGATGTGTTAAGTTATGTGTTCCATAAACTTTTTGGCATTAGTTGTGCCATTAAACACTAGTGGATCTTTAATCTCTACATGAAACCACTTAATGGAATTTGGTAGTGTGCATATTTGTGTCAATTAATTCTCATACTCCCTAGGCATATGAGAATGCCAAAATGCAACTTATGCAACTTACGAAAATATGCAACTATATGCAACTTTATGCAACTAGTTGCAACTATATGCAACTATGAAACTATATGCAACTTATGCAACTATATGCAACTATGCAACTATATGCAACTATATGCAAAAATGCAACTTATCCAACTATATGCAACTATGCAACTATATGCAACTTTATGCAACAATGCAACTATATGCAACTATATTGCAACAATTTCATATGCAACTATATGCAAATATGCAACAATGCAACTTATCATTACTTTATGCAACTTTATGCAACTATGCAACTATATGCAACTTATGCAACTATATATAACTATATAAAAATATGCAACTTATCCAAATATATGCAACTATAAGCAACTTTATGCAACAATGCAACTTATGCAACTATTTGCAACTATATGCAACTATATTGCAACAATTTCGTATGCAACTATATTGCAACAATTCCGTATGCAACTATATGCAAATATGCAAGTATATTCAAGTATATGCAACTATATGCAACAATGCAACTTATCATGTTTTTTAGTGACAATATGAAACTATATGCAGCTTTATGAAACTTATGCAACTATATGCAACTTATGCAACTTTATGCAACTATATTGCAACTATACGCAGCTGTGTCGGTACCAAAAACGTACTTTGGCATGATAAGTTATCTTCTTGTTTTAACGAGTGTAGGTACTACCAAATAGGTATCTATCGGATCTATCTTCCTCGAGTGATGATCAAGATATACTAAGATATGTTGAAAGTGATACATGTTGTACTATATCTACCGGTTCTAGATCATTCAAGGAAATATACCAAAGTGATATCATTCAAGGATATATACCAAAGTGATATCCAATGTTTATACCCTCTATTCAAACATGATGTGTTAAGTTATGTGTTCCATAAACTTTGTGCCATTAGTTGTGCCATTAAACACTAGTGGATCTTTAATCTCTACATGAATCCACTTAATGGAATTTGGTAGTGTGCATATTTGTGTCAATTAATTCTCATACTCCCTAGGCGGCCCAAAAGTAATGGACACTTTGGAATAAATGACATAAGAGAATACTATTCTCCAACTCAAATTTCCACTAGCAGTTGGATTAATGTAGTCTTCCAACTATACTATGGTGAGATTAATGTAGTCTTCCAACTATCCTAGTCATCCAATACTTCTTTTATCTATTTAATAAATGTGTTTCCCTATGTTAGATCCAATGGATATACCATCCAATAACCCTTCTTAACAAATTATATCATTATCAAATTCTCAATCAATCCATTACAATACTAGGTATGGATATTTGTCATCTATTATGTCAATGAAATCAAAGTAAGCATACATATTCACACAATCGAGATAAAATTCCATCTAGCCAATTTGACAATGGGGAAAATGTGTGATTGGTTCACCAACTACCACTAGATCGACAAGTGGACAAAATTTGGTCATCCCATGAGTTCCCATGATTACTTCAGTAGGATGTTAACATCCAACCCGAAGTTGAGCATAAATTCAGACAATTAATATCATTGAATCAATGCATTTAAGATAAATTATTTTCCATACCTTGTTCACTAGACATGGTTTAAGGGCCTGTCTTTTGCCTCTATTGGTGACTCAAAAATCAGCCCAATGACCTCCCTTCACTTTGTTGTGGATTTATCATTGTCTATTATCTATAGAAAACTTTTCAAAAATTCTTTGACTTCATCTTCCACTATATATACTAGTAGAATCATGCATTGGCTTAGTGGCCAAATTATGGAAGGTTTTCTATTTCTTGCATTCATAGCAACTATGTTTCTAGCATTCATAGTAACTACGTTTCTACAATCATCTGTATTATGTATTGTCTTTTGGTAGTACCCACGTCAAGGATGGTGAGGATATAAGTAATTCATTTCAATATAGCCCACATCATAATAATTATAAAATCATGGTGGGAGATGATCCACTTAATTCCATAGATCCCTATTACCCTAATTCTAATTATGTCCCCCATCCACTCCCATGGTTGAATCCATTGTTTGGAAATTTATATGCTAGATTATGTCTCTTCTAATTCCCCTTGGAGACTCTTTTAATGCCAAATCATTTGACCTTCTACATTCCAAACATTTAATCTACCTAGACTGTTATTGGAGAAATATCACTAGTATGGTAACTTAGATCTCCCTAGGACCTGCCTATTGATCCTAGACATACAATGGGGATAAACTTCTAATGGTTTCCCTAGATGCCTACAAATTATTTTTCTTTGAACCAAGAAGAATAGTAAGCATACCTTATGACCAACAATTTCCTCACATATTTGGCTGATGCACCTCTTGAGATCCAGCTCCAGCTCCTATAATCTTCTTCCTACACATGAGAAGACAAACAACTATTGATCTACTTTCTCTCCTAATGTTACAAAAATCCAAATCACTAGATCTATCCTGATCTGTTTAACACAAGACCAGATCTAAGCATTTACAAATCAAATACAAACACATTTAGGGGAAACCAATGATCTATTCATTAACATGCAGGAAACACATCAAACATAATACCTTGGATGTGAAATAATTTCTCTTTTCTCCTTTCTCCTAATTCATCCTCAGCTTCTCAATCTGACTAGGAAATTTGATTGTGGCCGTTGTGACTAGAGAAGCACCTCTATAATTGGACATCATAACTCAGCAAAATATTCTTCCCCCTCTTTCTCAAGACTTTCCTTCTTTATATATATCCTTGGAAGAGGCTTGGGAGAGCTTCTAGATATTCTGGAACCCACTGGAAACTCGAATGCTATGATTTTCTAGCCCCATGCCACAAATATACAACTGATCCCTTGCTTACCTCTTCATAACTTTGCAAATCTAGAAGGTTGCAGGGATCATCACTTGTTGCATTATAAACGACCAGCGACTATCATCGCATGTTTTCTCCTATATTACACGTGAAGACCCTAAAAAAATTCCTAAATCTTGAGCAAGAAATGTATTTTGACTTTCATCTTCTGTTGCATTCCCTTCTAGCATGTAGGGTGGAAATTAAGACTATAACATATACTACTAGCTATTCTACTTCCCACCAAATTGCATTACTCCAAGTGAAATATTTTCTATCTCCCCTTCATCATGTGTGATTCCAACTCATTTATAGTGGTATTTGTTACTATTTGTTGGCATTAATGTGAGTACCCCAACTTCAACAAGTGCAATCATCCTTCATTTAGGGTGGTGTGAGAAACTATCACCTAGAGTAGTGTGATCACCCTTCGTTTCAAAGCATTGTGATCACACTAACTTGATTTGGTGTGAACTACCCTTCCAGTTAAACATTTCCATTTCTCTTCATTTATATGGTATCATGAACCTTCATTTGAATAGGGTGAGTTACCTTTACTTGAATAGGTGTAAGTGTATTTGTTTAAACAAGTGCTCCATTGTTGTGATCTACCATTCTTTCAAAGCGTTACAACTTTTTTCGTGGGAAAAAATTTAATTTCTTTCATTCTTATGCGTGTGAGTAACATTCATTTTTTTGCTAAGGGAATGACTCAACCACAAGGCTACAAGTTCATCATCCAAAAAGCTACAAACATAGTTGTTGAAAGGGTGTGAATGCCTTTAACCTCATGTTGTGATTATCCCTTCACATTAATAGGTTAAATTTGATATTCAAGGTAATTATTGTGACCAATCTATATTAATATTGATTAATGGTTGTGAGTGCATTGAAGTGGATAAGTAAAGGGTTGGCCCACTCTCACAAGGATAGTGATAGATTTAAAAAAAAACACATCTCCCATATGGTCCCCCTGGGAGGCACCTACCAAATTGTTTTTGACCTCTAGTTCAGAGCCCCAATATCTCAATTAAAACCATTCATTCAAGGGAATGTATTTTATCTTCCCCTTCATCTGAAGGTGCCTTGGGTTTCCCTTTTGGTCCACTAAGAAAGACCCCTAATAAGTCCCAAAACCCCCTCTCATAAGCCCTTCTCACATAAGATACCCTTTGAAGGGTCAATCACACATGAAAATATTGAGTATGGGTCAATCACGAATCCCAACATCCAGCTTGTCATTTAGATTTTTTTTTTTTTAACTTAAAGGAAGCATGGCAATATCGACGATAGTTCGTCGTAAGGCAATGAATTGTTTTTTACTAAGTGTGGCAATATCGACGAAAGTTCGTCGTAAGGAAAGGAATTTTTTTGACCAAGCGTGGCAATATCACCAAAAGTTTTTCGCACTTTGCCACGGTTTTGCATCGCACATATAGCATTTGCGTCGTAAATTTTGTCTCTGCCAAACGTTTTTGTTGCTATTGCGATGCTTTTTCGACGCAACTTTCCACAATTTTGTGTCGCACATATGGCATATGTGTCGTAATCTGTTGGAAAGTTTTTTACTTTGGCATGGTTGTTCGTCCCTATTGCAATGAAGTTTCGTCGTTATTGCCATGCTTTATAAGGTAAACCTAGAGGGAAAATTTTGTCGTTGTTTCCACGAATAATTGGTTCGTGGATATAGAGACGAAAAAAGTTCCACAAAAAATAGTCTTTGCTTTCGTGGAAAGTGCGATGGATATGTGTGGCAATAGCAAAGAAAAATCGTGGCAAATTTGGTCACATGTAGTAGTGACTAGAGCACATCATGACTCTTCCTAGAGAATCTCAACATATTATTGTATCCCAATACCTCAAGACATTGTTTCCAACAAATAAATCACTTAGAGAAGAGTAGAGCAGAGCAAGAAAAAAGTTACTTAGAGTGGAACAGTTATTGTTGTGTTAGCATTTCCAACATCAATGGGATGGGCCACCCATACTGGGCATAGTACACATGCATCATCATCCTACAAGTAAAGTAGCCACAAAACCCAAGGAATCCACTTTAAAACAGGCAAGGTCATCAAGTAATCCTAGTTCTAGAGTAAGGGAGGATGCTAACTTATTAACCTTGAAACTTACACACCAAAGCTTTCCGCCATATTAGCACAGTTGCAAGTCCATATTGTGCTTTAAGGACCATTTTTGGAATGTGGGAAGGTTTTTTTTCCTTTTTTATCTGTAACAGAAACATTTGGGCAGACACCACAAACAAAGCAATTTACATTTAATTTACTACATCTATGGGCCATCAAGGTCGCTAGGACTTTCACCTAGTTTTTAATGCATTTTTCTTTTACAAGAGCTCCCTAGAGTATCCTTTCAACAAGAGCTTCAACTCGGAACTAGACCACAGCCTAAAAGACTATGAGAAGTTTGAATGTTGGCATACAACAGAGAAAGAAAAACATGAAAAACACAAAAAAAAAGATGATACCTCGGGTGATTCATATGAACTTGCTCTAATTTTAATGGTGTATTTTATGAATAAAAACTTCAATTTTTTTTAAATGTACATTGTTTCCACAATCATTGTGCACGGATTACATACCTTCTATGCAATATCTGGAGATACATAACTAAGCCTTCGAGAGAAGAAACATAATATGTGTGTGTGTGTGTGTGTGACAGATAAATCTTCTTGGCACACAAACTATCCACAAACTAACAATGTGTGTACAGAACAAGAGGAAATGTTTGTTTTTTATTTTTATTTTAAATACCAATAGGTCGTTGGTCTTCCACCGTCCCTCCCTTTTTTGATATAGCGTGAACTCCGGATATATATACCCCTCATCGGTTTTCCTATCTCATGTGAAGCATCCCTCCCATCACTTATATAACGTAAACCTCATAGATACATGGCACATCATCGGTCTTGAGACGCCCCTTGTTGCAGTTGATGTTCCTCTTCTGATGTACCGTGCAATGTCCCTCCCGTCATTGATATAGCGTAAATGTCGGAGATATAGGCCCCTCGTCAATCTTGTGACATCCACTACGAGTCTATGATGCCGCATGTCTGACTCAGTGGACGTCTATATTGTGACGGCATAAACATCAGATATATATGCCCCTCATTGGTCTTACGACGTCCCCTATGGCGTCGCAAGTGAGATGTTCTGGCGTCATGGTTGCAACATCCATAGTGGGCTTGGACAGTGAAAGTAGAGATGGCACGTGTCCGCTAGAAATGTCGCAAAAGAGACGATATATGGGCCATCGGTATACCAACGTAATGTGAAATGACATTTGAGGGGGTCTGATGTTTTTCGTTCTCCTGATAATATAAAGTGAAAAATGCTACGAACACATCGTCGGAAAATGAACCAAATGTACTAGTGTCAAAAGTTTTATTGTATTGATAAAAATATCAACATCGACTAACTAAGAGGTATTTCCTTCTTATTCAAACCTCAAAGCAAACCGAAGTACACCTAGACGCACTTTATCTCTTATATGGTGCATCTTTGAACACATCTCGCGAAACTTGAAGGTTTATTTTGAGAATTTGAAACACATGTGTTTTTTCTTTGCATGAGACCCTGTGCTTTCTTGACATCGGATGCTTCGTCAACACTTGGAAAAATTTTCCTTGAACACTCGTTTCTATCCCTTCATCGACATATTTTTATGACAGTTGGTGGGCTCGATGCTTTATTTTTCCCGTGCATGGGATTTTATCCCACATGCAATGCACAAAATACATTTCATGTGTTTATATTCACCAGCATCTCTAAACATCCTCGATGCATAGTGCACTTACTATGCCTCTTCATGGGCTCTCCCTTGTCACTTTGTGTGGGTGCTTTGGGTTCCAAATAAAGACTTAGGTTGGGCATGCTCTCATAGAACCCAATAATTTTACAAAAGTGAATGATAAAAATCATTTTAAATGATTTTAAAACATAGAATAATTTATTCACTTAATGTTTTGACTTTGGGTGTAACAACAAAATAATTTTAGCATTTTGGATAGAAAACTGGACTTGACCAATGGAATTTTGAATTTCGAAAGGAAAGTATAATTCACAAGATTTCATCAAATGAAAATTTGAAGCTATGGGGAATTTTGACAAAGTTAGCGAAGGACCTGGAGATTTTTGGGAAGTTGGTAAAACTATCGAAGAGGTCGAAAACTTAACAAAATCTTATTAATGATGTGATACAAGAATTTCCTGCTTCCGGTAGCACCCCCGACACATGTGCTACTAAATCTAATATCTAGTCAAATGTCAAAATTTTAACACTACAAAATGAGTGCTAACAACTTACCCAAGGTAAACCCTAAAATCTTCAAGGCATAAGGTCGGTCAACAATGAGACTCAAAGACATTACAAACAATATACTTATTATGATCTCAACATGTCACTTGCAAGAATTGAACTTGAGTGTGGAGAATAACTTTCTCCTAACCACTTGAGATAAACCGAATTGACCTAAAATGTAAAAGATTTTAGACTTCTTCAACCTAATTCCAATGAAATTATTATTGGGATAGATTTTAAGTTTGATGAGAGTCTCTCGGCTTGCGAGCCTAATTCGGTGTTTGTGCCATCTTTAGCCTTCAATCCATCTTTAGCGTATGTGCCATATTCTCTTCCCATGTTTACTGTTAGTGATCATATTTTTCTTTCTTCTTCAGATGATGATGGTGGGGATGAAAATCCACTTTAGCCTACTCACCATCCTCTAGTTAGGTCTGTTGAACATGAACCTACACCAGTACCACCTCTTCCCGAATGAGTCCATACAACATTAGAAGTTGTTGGTGATATTTCTAATGATCCTACAAATCAGCATTGTACACATTCACAGTTCCAACAAGCCTACTCTCTTTTGGCTCAAGTTTCAGAGACTCGTTATCTAGAAACATTTACATAAGATTTTGGCCATAAAAATTGGGACATAGTAATGAATGAAGAAAATTGTTTCTTAATGATGAAAAATACTTGGGATCTTGTACCTATTATTAAAGAAACAAAACTTGTCAGATACAAATGCATGGATAGAACTAATTATGCGTCATATGGAAGTGTGGAAATACATAAGGCCTAGTAAGTTTCTAAAGGATTTTTTCAAGTTTAATGGATTGACTATAATGGAACATTTTCCCTCATACACAAAATGAACTCCATCCACCTTGTTATATCCCTTGTTGCCTCACATAAACGGGACGTCCATCAGATGGATGTTAAACCCCCCTTCTTGCATGGTGATTTGAAAGAAAAAATTTGCATAGAAAATCCTCCATGTTATGTTCATAACAACTCCATCCTTATTTTCCACCTTTAGATATCTCTATATGGTCTTAAGTAAGCTCCTCAAGTTTGGTATGCTAAAATGGATGGATTTCTTCTCAACACCGGATTTTCTAGATGTCATTCTAACCCCAATTCCTATACCAAGTAGGAAACCATCTCATAATACTTTTTTTTTTTATGTTGATGACCATATTCTCACTAGTAGTGACCCCAAACTTTTAGACCATGTGAAATATATCCTTAAGAATATATTTGAAATAATAGACTTAGATTATTTTCATTATTTCCTTTCCCTCTAAGTATTGAAAACCAAGGAAGGAATTTTGCTTTCCCAATATAAGTATGCATGTGACCTTATTCATTGATTTCATATGGAAGATTGTAAACCAACCCCTTCCCCCTTTTAGTCTGAAGTGAAACTTGTTATCACTTGTACTACACCCAAAGTAGATGCCACTTTAAACCATCAATTAGTTGGCATCCTTTTGTATTTGACTCATACACATATTGATATTTTCTTTGTTATTGGTGTTGTTTCCCAATATATGTGAACACCCCATGAGATCCATTTGAAATCATAAAAAAGGATAGTTCGGTATATCCGGGGTACAGTTCAGTTTGGGATACATTACAATTTAGATGGACTCCTTTATTGGTCGATTTCACTAATTTTGATTGGATTTATAACCTTGATGATTAGAAGTCTTCTACAAGGTATATTTTCAGTCTTAATTCTAGACTTTCCACTTGGTCTTATAAGAAACAACAAGATCTTTCTCTTTTTTTAGCAAAAGCAAATTATCGAGTAGTAATTAATGCAAGTCAAGAATCCTTGTAGCTTTGAAAAATCCTTTCGGAGTTTGCATTCCAACAACAACATCTAACCACACTCTGGTGTGACAATTAGAGTTCCATCAAGTTCACTAAATATCCAATTAAACATAAGTGTAGAAAACACATCGAGTTACACATGCACTTCAT
Organism: Picea mariana; assembly: GCA_032191745.1. NCBI lineage: Eukaryota > Viridiplantae > Streptophyta > Pinopsida > Pinales > Pinaceae > Picea > Picea mariana. The sequence continues at coordinate 21,834 of JASDQU010818469.1, read as the reverse complement.
CAGAAAGCTCATTCAAGATCATGTTCTCAAAGTGCTCATTTTCCCTGCAGATGATCAAGTTGGAGACATTTTCCCAAAGTAACTAAACACCTAGGATATGATTATGCATAACCACCAATGTCAAGGTAGAGTCTACCCAAATACTAGGAACATATAATGGGGAAACATGGTCTAAATTTGAATAAATATAGGTACCAAATTAACGAGAACTCTAGCTCTAAATACGAGTGTATTTGGGTCAAACACACCAAAATCAACCTATGAATCAAAAAAGTGGTGCTCCCGGAATCACCACTATTTTTTGAGTTATAATTACAACATTTTTACACCATGGTGTTAAATCCTAGTAAAGTTGCAAACGAAGACCTTAAAATCGACCCTTGAAAACAAAAAGTGGTGCTACTAGCATCATCCTTTTTTTTCAAGGTTAAAATTACAACTTGGTTGAAAACATGTCTCAACAACTAGTTTTGTTTGAAACAAAAACCTTAAAATCGACTCCCGAAACAAAAAGAGGTGTGTGCAGTAGCACCCCCTTTTCTTTGGGGTTATCATTACAACTTATTTAAAATTGTGGCCATGACAATTGGTATCGTTGTGAACCAAAAACACGAAATCAACCACAAAATCAAAATGTGGTGCTACAAGTAGCACAATTGTTATTTTTTTGAGCTTAAAATTGCATAGTTTTTTAAACCACGGCCTACAAAATCGACATTTTTGCAAACAAAATCATATAAAAAAAAATAAGAAGAAGAAGAAGAAAAACAAATATAGAGGAAAAATCCCTTACTACAAAGAGTAAAACCATATTCTTTTCAAAAAAAAAAAATTGAACTTTTGAAATGAAACAAACATTATATTA
>JASDQU010818469.1:6772-19213 GCA_032191745.1 Picea mariana | reverse complement strand
AATCGGGAGAAAACCACATAATGCTTTTTATTATATGTCTTTAAGAATTACATTCATTGGAAGAACCAACTTCCTTTGTTTTCCAGATGCAACTGGAAGGAGGCTCCAACCCCCTAGTTTCTCAGGCTACAACCCGAGGGAAGCTCCAACTCCCCAATTCTCTGGCTACAACCGAAAGGAGGCTACAGCCCCCTATGTTCTCCAGCTACAACCAAAAGGTGGATACAACCACCTGTCCTTGCCCCGTCCTGCCACCCCGAACTAGAAGTAGAATGATGGAACCATTGTCACACTATCACTGTGTGATATACCACTGTAAACCTGTACCAATAAATCTGAACCATGCATCAACTGTGCATCAACCTGTACCTCAACCTGTCATCAACTTGTACCATAAACAAGTGAATCAACCATGTACCAACCTGTACCAAACAACCTGTAATCAACCTGTACCATAAACAAGTGCATCCAACCATGTACCAAGTATGTACCAATCATGTTTCAACTACTCATCAACTATGACTCATCAATATGTGCCAACATCATCAACTATACACCTCATGTATGTGCCAACTCATCAACTACTTGTCTCAANTTCATCATCCAAATCTTATATTTAGCTCTGTAATAGACTTGGTGTATATAATCACATTTCTGCAAACCTTCCTTAACTTTAACAACAAGAGACTATCATTTTCATTAAACTTTTCTGTAGTCTCACATGCCTAGTTTTGGATTAGTCAACAACCCTAACTTGAAGTAATCATAACTTTGAACCTGTAATGTATAAATATTTAAGACTGATACACAATGTTCTTCAGTGTTTTTTATGCAATTCCTCTAGGTTTCACTACTTGGAACCTCTCAAAAAAGGAGTTATAGCAAAAATGGCATACCTTTCTGAATTCTATATTATTCTAGAGAGCGACCTTGTAGAGAGTTCCCCGAACGAAAAATTCACTGAATTGATCCGAAAATGTTACAAAACATACAAAAGAATGCACCCTAACCAACACATTTGGTCTCACTAAATTTGGATCTGTTCTGAAGAAGTTATGACGTTTTTACCCGAAACACCTATTTTTGACTAGTTTCAGGACTAGCCACAAACCCTATTTTCCACGGAGTGTAACTCCCAAAATACAACGACCCACAAGATAAATTTTTTACCACAGATACTTGGGTTTGTTTTCTCAATGGAATAGAGATTTCACAGTCTGAATCATTATATAAAAAAGTTATAGCGAAAATGGTGAGAAGACCTGTAAATAACATACCTTAGAAAGCACCATCAAAAGAATTTATCCTTGCATTTTGGCCTTCTTTTCTTCACCTTCCCTCAAAAATTAGGCTTAGATATCCTTGGTTACCTCAGAAACCTATAGATATTCAATATTCTCAAGTGTAATCAAAATGAGAGAGGCTTTCCTCTTATTTATACTCTTTAAGTAGCTTCCTTAAAAACATCTTCTTGGTCACTTGGTTCACTTTCCTTATTTTAGGGTTAAACCACTTCTAATTTCTTTATTAAATTTATTATTGAAATAATTTATTTTGTATTCACTTTGAATTATAATACATTCATCACTTCACTTTATTATTTACCTTTTAAAATCTTTTAAACGACTTTGACTTCTTTGACCTTTTGGGGCTTCTAGATTGCATATGAGGGTCCTCCAACTTCGTAAGGCCATAACTCTCAAACCGTGAGGAGTTATGTGACATTCCACATACCACCAGAAATGGAATGACATGTACTATCCATATAGAATAGTATTACCTTTAAATATAGAAAAAATCATACCGTTATCCATCAAACAAACTTGGGTCCATTACCCAAACCTGGGTTCTCCAACTTCACATGTTCATAACTCTCTAACCGTGAGGAGTTATGTGACGTTCTACATACCACCAGAAATGGCATGAAAAGAACTATCCATATAGGATATTTTCCCTAACAAATTCATTGTCCTTCATCTCATTATTCCATAATTAAGCATGGGTTCTCTTACTCCGCAAAACGTCTTCCCGTGAGGGATTTCACCCTAAGGGGACCACTTTGGAGTTCATCCATATTTACGTCTTATCAACCATGAAAAAAAAATAATGAGTCATATTTACATCAAACAATATTGGGTCCATTACCCAAACCTTTGTGCTACATGGCTTTCTTCAAGGATTGACATCAATGATAACCAACGTGAATCAACATTTGTCAGCCTTATCGGTTAGGGACCTATATCCCCTCAGACCTCGGGCTACTTTTTTGGGTCTCTTACCCTCTAGTGGATTATGTTTTGATTTTCATAAGGAGCATAGGTTGGTAAAGTGGGTCATAAATAAGCCTTACAACTTGCTTTCCATGAGGTTTCATACGAAACACAATGGATTTTATTAGGGGTTCTTAGAGTAGGAAAAACCCCTTTTCAAGGGTCCTCATGGAGCATTTGTCTATCAATATTTGTGGTCTGGAGGGGAGGGCCAAAATTTTTTCCTTGCAGATACTGGTTGAAGTGGACTGTCCTAATAATATTTTGATTCAAGAGATAATGGGTGTTTGTGACTCCTTCATTCCCAAGTTGGAGAAGTTATTTTCATGTTGGATTTTTTTATGGGGTGGATTCTAATGGAAATTATGGAAGCATAATAATGAGAATTTCTTCTCGGTGTAATATTATTAATTGTTTTTCAATCCCTTCAGGTCTCTTCACAAAGGTATTTTGCATGGAACTAGATAGTGGCTTCTCCATCCTTAATCTCTATGGTCCATATGAAGGAAAGGAGGATTTTTGGTCATGGTGTTTTGAGTTAAATTGTATTCGAAAGGAAAACCTTATCATAGGTGGAGATTTAAATTTCACTACTGGTAAGCAAGAGTTATGGGGATCATCATCTTGTGTAAGTTGACTCACTTTTTCTTAGAAAAATTTGGAGGGGGTGGCTAAGTGACTAGATCGATTTTTAGTGCATCCCAATACTCTTGAGGCTATAGGTTTGTATTGATCTTGGGTTGGTCCAATCCAAATTTCTGATCATTTTCCTATATTCCTTGAGTTGGGGAGATATGATGGAAGGTCGAGTTATTATTTTAAATACAACTCATCATGGGATGACTTGGAGGAATTCCAGACTCTTTGTCGAGATAATTGGAAAAAATATCAACTGGGGATTAATATCTCCGCAAGTGCCCACTTTGTCTCGAATCTTAGGAGATTAAATGGGTCTCTTCACAGGCCAGGGTCCAACATAAGGAAAGTTATTTGGAATTGATAACTTTGGAGGAAAATATTGAGTACTTATATGAGTTTTATAGGATTCATAGGGGTCCTAAGATGATATGGAAGTCCATCGAGAATTAAAAGCTTACAACCACTCTCTATTGTTGGAATAGGAAAAGAGTTGGAGACTCAAGAGTTGATCTCTCTGGATAGAAGACATATATCAAAACACTAAATGTTTTAGAGTTTTTCCAATTACCAAAAGAAAAAGAACACTATATGGGAGCTCTCTAACTTCCAGGGAAACAAATTTCGTGGGTTTCAAAATATAACATCTCTAGGTGTTGATCATTTCAAGGATCCTTTTGAGGAGAAGTAGGTTAGGATGGATGGTATTCTTAATAAAGTTTCGTTATATCCGCGAATAGTCGATGAAGCGAAAAATGAAGATCTATTCCATGAAATTAAAAATGAATAACTTCATGGGGTCCTAAATACTTTCAAAAATGTCAAAATTCTAGGGCCAGATGGTTGGACTACAAAGTTCTATGAGCAATTCTTTGATTTTGTAGGGGACGAATTGCTCCGAGTAGTAAAATAAGTCTAAACCTCAGGTAAGTTGCTTCATTTCATTAATGTCACTTTCATTGCAATCATCCCAAAGTCTGATCGATCTTCTTCTTTTAATGATTTCCACCCTATTTCACTTTGCAATTATCTATATAAAATCATTACTAAGATTCTTGCAACTCGCTTAAATCCTGTGTGCTCAACGACTATAACACCCAAAACAATTTGGATTCTTAAAGGGACAATTAATCCATGAATCCATAGTCTCAATGCAAGAAGGGATCCATTCCATTAAAATCCATAAATGTCTGATCTTGATAATCAAAATTGACCTGTCAAAGGAATATGACAGGGTCTCCTGGTTATATCTCTGTCTTCTGTTGCTACATGTTGGGTTTGAACTATCCTTAGTCAAGTGGATCATGGAAGGTGTCACCACAATGTCTTTTGTTGTTCTTATCAATGGGGAAGGCTCTCATTTTTTCCATTAGTCTCATGGACTTAGAAAGGGTTTCCCTCTATCTCCCTATATTTTCCTACTTGTGGTCGATGGGCCCAGTCGCATGTTATCAGAAGTCAAATGAAAGAATAATTTTCATGGATTTCATATGGAGAGATCAAAGAGCATTACACACTTGTTTTTGTAGATGATATTCTAATTTTATGTGTATGTGCAAAATTTGAAGAAAATATATTAAATAACATCTTGGCTCTATTTTGTGAAGTAACGAGGATGCTCGTAAATGTTGATAAGTTTTCTATCTATATTTTGGGAGCATAGGGGTTTTATTGAAAAATATTCACTACTTTATTCAATATTCATATTCACAAGATGGAAGAGGGATTAAACTGCCTAAGATTTACTTTAAAACCAAATAATTATGTATCAATTGATTGGAATTGGATTGTGGCTAGAATTGAGCATCGAGTAAACTTATGGTGTAACAGTTGGATTTCCCCCTTGGGGGGGGGGGGTGTAGAGTAGTTCTTATAAATTTGTTTATTGAAGAAATTCTTGTATACTGAAATCTCTTGGCCCATATATTAAAAGGGGTCTTGGCTCGAATCTGAATGGTGTTTTTGAACTATATTTGGAAGGGAAGCACTGAGTATCTTGGTTCACATTTGGTTAACTGGAAAAGGCTCTCCAAGCCGAAGTACTTGGACGGATGGGCTTTAAAATATATTTGGACCTTTGGTCATTCCTTGAATGCTAAATCTCTTTGGGTTTTTATGACAAGAGAAAACCTTTAGAGCTGTTTTCTGATTGCCAAATATATCGAGCCATGATCACTGGTTTACTAGATTCAACAAATGAGAAAATACACAAACAATGCCTTGAGTCAATGGTGAGAAATTACCCAATATTTTCCAATTTTTGGGCAGTTCTTGGCATGGAAGGTTGGTTTGGTCTGACACAAAAGAGTTTGGATTGAAGCTATTATGGGTTGCGGGGACCATATTTTCCTATCTGAGAATCTAGTGGCTCACCTTCGCGATTAGGGCTTGTGTACTCTAAACCACTTCGATGATAGTACTCTCTCTTCTATTTGGTGTCAGAACTGGAATTCTATAGAGGTGTTAGGATTGGAGGACAAGTGGGTAGTTGTATGGATCCAATTTACATTAGAAATTAGGCATGCACATGCATATTTATCAGAGGTCGAGGATGAACTAATTTGGAATTATAAAAAATCGGGTGGTAATTATTGAGAAAAACAAGGTTACCAAACAAAAAATACAACTGATGAAAATGATTCTTGTTGGTGGTTCAAACCTCTTTGGTGTATTAATGGTACACCAAAAGTAAAAATAATTTTCTAATTGGTTCTTTATGAACAAGTGCTAACATGGGACATATTGCAAAGGAGGGGCAAGCAAGGCACGAGTATATGTAATCTCTACAAATTTTCAGTTGAAACAAATATTCATTTGTTTTTGGAATGTAGCTTCTTGCGCTATGTCTGGCGGGAAATCGAGAGCCAATTGAACCATAGTAACCTATGGGGAAATGATTCCTTGTTTTCCAACGTTTTGGAATATTATAAAATTAGGTACTTAAGTCCTTTCAAGGTGATACCAATCCTGGTTGCATGGGGCATCTAGCTAGCACACAATTCTACTATTTTTGATGGCAAGGATTAGCCCTTTTTTAAGGTAGCTCATCAGGTTTTGGATTTGATTCCACATTACAAGGTTTTGGCCAATTCCAAAGAGAAAACATTGTTGGTGCCATTAGAAATTAGCCAAATCTTACATGGGTTTTTTTTGTTGGAGCATTTCATGGGCCTGGTAATGTTTGTGGTGTCCAACTACATTTTTCTAGTAACCACTTAATTGTTGGAAGAGCCAATATGGGGGGAGGCACAAATAACAAGGGAGAGTTCATGGCTCTGTTCCTTTTGCTTAAGTGTGATGCAGATTGAAATGTTTCTGAGATCCAAATTTATGGTGACTCTAAGTTAACCATAGATTGGATGTTTAGGAATCTAATCCCTGAAAACATGGACCTATAGATTCTTGGCAGCAAATTAAAATTATCTTGGCGACCTCCAACAATATATTTTTTTGACATATATATTGAGAACTGAATACTAGTGCTTATAAGATATCAAAGGAAGCTTTACTTATCTCTGATCACAAGATGATACAAAAGGAATTATGAGATGGGGGGATCATCTCTAGGTGGAAGAAGTATTTCTGTGTCTGTTTACTTCACAATAGACCCTTTTTTCAAAGTATTTTTGTAGTTGTTTTTATAACAAAGTCAGGATTTAGAACATGTTATATCTATGTTTAAGACTCTATTTTTGAGATGTTATTTTTCTTCGGCTTAATGGAGGAATTTTTGTAGGCACTTATGATGCATGAGGAATGTAACTATTTCTTAATTGAAATTAAAGTTATGATTTTTTTTTGAGGGAAAAATCAACTTTTGAATGTATAAATATGTAAATCAAATGCATTGTATGGGATTTTTGACTCTCTAAGTACAATGAAGATTAATGCTACGAATTATTTCTAAGTTTAATTCAAAATCCTTCTTGAGGCCAAGAATGATTTTGTTGAAGAATAATTGTGGAGCAACTGAATTAGTAGATTACTCTACTATTGCATGTTATCTCATGATGTCTAGTAAGGATTTCTGATTATATGCTTAAGTTATCTTGGATTATATATGACATGCTTTCTTATAAATATTTAGGAAATATGTAATTTGATTTTTTGTTTAAGGTTTTAATTGTTATTTCTATTTTGTAATCATTTTTTTTTCTATTCATTCAATTAATTTGTTGTAGAATTAGTTTTGTATCTAACTAAGAATGATATGGTTGTTTCTTTATTTCTTTCATGTAGCAGTTTATTTTTGTGTTCTTGGAAAATTTCATTATTAAGGTTGTTTTTCTTGTAGGATTACTCCTTAGGATAACAAACTTACAAAAGTATTCTTTTTTCCGAGGATTATCTCTCAGAAATAATGTTCTTTAATCTCTTCACTTAATTTAGTTTTCCCTCTTTTTATTCTTCACTTAACATTTAAAAATCTAAAAGTGTAAGTGTAGAAATACACATAAAACTCAAACCTTTTACTTAAATCCCATTGGAAGGTTACTGTGCCATAATCTGAAGGATTATTCTATTTCAACAAGGAAAAGTCTAATTGGGCCCCTTCCTTGGGTTTAATCCCTCTTGTTGATATTTGGGAATCCACCCCCCTCAACAAAACCTAGAGACCCCATTATTTGACTAGAGACCTTTTAAGACTCAATTTTTCAAGGTGTTTTTCGTTCTTCCTTCAATGGTATAGTTTTAAAAAAAATGAAAAGAAGAAATGATCAAAATATTTTCTTTTGGTTCTCTTAGAAATCTTTGAAGTTGTTTTATTCATTTTGGGAGTGGTCACATTTAAAAGAAAAGATTATATTTCTTTGATTAGCATGATCTCATGAAAGTGAAAATAATTACTTGCCTTGATTTGAAATAGTTTTATTGAAAAGTTGCATTGCATTTAAGGTTTGAAAAGATTTGATTGGTTTTTGGGCTTTTCATGGGATTTTTGAATTCAAGAATATTTTTTTGATGTGTCATTTAGAAATATTTAGAATAGAAATTACACATATTACTCAAATCTATTGCTAAAAGAAATATAATTGCAAACACAATCGATGATATGAACCAAAATATTATACCTTTATTGATATGGAAGCAATGCTCACTTTCCTCTTCGAGAGGGGAACCTCCAATAGACCAGAGTTTAGATTATAAATGATTTCCAATACACATTTTACAATGCTTCTACATATTTATATAGTAATTTCCAACCCCTAAGAAAATTTTAGAGAAGGAACTTTCTAGTAGGTGGAACCTTCTAGTGAGCCTTCTTACAATAATTTTGTTCACACTACTACATGGGAATTATTTACTAATGATGGCCTCCATACATAGCAATACATAGTAATATATCTACTTATGGGGTTAGGGAAGTTAGGATTCTAAAATTTTTCAAGTTTAAAGTAGCGTTTCCATTTACACGATTTCTTTTTTTTGTATCTTTTTCAATTGATAACATGGTATTTTATCACTTCCACATCCCTTTTAGTAATAATACCTTTAAATTCAATTCTCAATAAAATAAACTAGACTTTTTTTTATTTGATAGAAAACTTACAATAGTATAGGATTTTAGGTCCTTGGTTGTATTTTTGGAGAGTAAATTCTCCAAGACTACGCAAAATAGAACTAGGATTTGACTAGTTGAGAGTTCAATTCCATTAGTAGCAAGAGACACTTGTCAGAAAAATATCTCCTCACATGTGCATCAAGAACTAGGTCAAGTTGAGAAAACATAAGTATTATCCCCTCTATGTTTGTTTGGTGGGATATGCATGTATGGAAACTTTAGTTGAAGTCAAAATTCCTCGGGGAGACACTATTTCTATGGAGTTTCAAGTCTAAGACTAAGTCGTACATTCCCTACCCATACATAGAAACCTAACCTGTGAATTTTCTACATGATTGTCAATTACAAAGTGGTAACCATAGTTTCCTATCCTAGGTTTTCACCCAAGTGACTACACGTGTGAAGTGCTTGTAGTAATTGATATAGACACATAACATTTGCCTCAAATCCCTTGGAGGGTTACCATAACTATATCTCATACCTTCCCTGGTTTGACTTGGGCCCTCATCGTCCTAGGTTTTCTTTCAAAAGGTCCATGTTTGGCTATTCATTGATTGGACTCAACACCTAAATACTCTAGGATAATTTTTAGGAGAGTGTGTTTTCTTGATTGAATCTTGGAGAGTCTTTTATAAGAGTGCGTTGATTGTAATTTTTGACCTAATAAAAGGCCTTAGAAATTTTCTTCTTTAAACCAGAGGTTATTGTTAAATTTCTTGACGATACCAACCAAGGGACCCCTCCCCAAGGGGATTCTTGTGTTTTTCCTTTCTTTAGAAACATTGGTGCCCCCTTGATAATAGCCATCATTATTAACAGAGTTACCAACTTCACAAGAATTCTCCAGAGTTCTCATTTTTTAAGAGCTCGCATTTAGTGGCTAATTTTACCTTTGTTTCAAAAAATGGTGCTACTAGTAGCACCATTTTATTTTCAGAGTTAATTATAAAATTTTGCAATTGCCATATATAAAGTTGCAAACAAAAACTTTAAAATTGACCCCCAAAACAAAAAGTGGTGCTACCAACATCACCTCTTTTTTTTTGGAGCTTAAAATTACAATTTGGCTAAAATAATTGTCTCGACAACTAGTACTGTGTGGAACAAAAACCTTAAAATTGATCCCTAAAATGAAAAGTGGCGCTAGTAGTAGCACCCCCCCTTTTCTTCAGGGATAATGTTACAACTTGTTCGAAATCATGGCCTTGACAATTGGTATCATTGCAAACCAAAAACATGAAATCAACCTCTCAATTGAAACGTGGTGCTACAAGTAGCACATTTGTTATTTTTTTCATGCTTTAAATTCCATATTATTTTTTACCATGGCCTAAAAGTTCGACACCATTGCAAATAAAATAAAATAAAAGGAAACAATAATATGAATACAAACAAATATAAAGGGAAAAACTTTGAAACAAAGAGAAAAACCATATTTTTTTTGAAAAATAACATTAACATTTAAATTGAGAAAAAAACACAATAATATTTAAAAAATGGGGAAAAAAACTCAATTTAAAAGAAAAAAACATAGGGAAATTAAACCAAATTTTAGAAAAAAATTATTGTAAAACTCTAAGTAAAAAAATAATAATAATTAAAAAATGATATATTTGTTTGTTTAAAAGAAATAAAAAAAAACAAATTTTAAAACTATACAAAATAAATTAATTAAAAACTAAATTAAAAAAATTTACAAACAAGTTTAATTTAAAAATAAATAAATAAAAATTTAAATTATAATATAATAATAATCAAATTTGATTTTTTTTTGAAAAATTAGAAAAACATGACAAAATCAAAAAATCAAAATCAAAATTTTGAACAAAATGCTCCTAGGGTGTAAAACAATCGATGATGGAGTGCACTTTTAAGGCACTCTGTTATGTGAAGTCATCGGTTCAAAACATTCGACTTACCTTGTGTGCCACATTGGCATGCGTGAAGGTTATAATGGTAGCAGTAGGATAACATGACTCTGTATCACGTGAGTACGTGCTAGTTTAGTTGTTGATTCCGCTAGTCACAAAAAATATTGAACAAAATAAAAAATTTAGAAACAAAAAATGGGGTATGTGGTGTGGGGGGGTGATTTTCAGAATCACCCCCACCCCCACCACCACATAACCCCATTTCCCCGCCGTCCCTGCCACCACATAAACCCATTTCCCTGCCTGCCCTGCCATGCCCTTGCCCCCATCATCCCCTCCATGGGCCCTCACTACAACCCACCCCCTCTCCTCCCCTCCCATGTTGTATCCTATGCCAGTCCATAGGCCAACACTATCCTATGGAGTGGCGTAGGATGCAACATGTGAGGGGAAGGGAGGGTAGGGGGTGGGTGGTAGTGGGGGTTTTGTGGGGAGGAGGAGGGGGTGGGGGCATGGCAGGCCATGCTGTTGGGCGGGGGAATGGGGGTATTTAATGGTAGGGGTGATTTCGAGAATTGCTCCTTGTACCATATACCCCATTTTTTGTTTTTAAATTTTAAATTTTCTTAAAATTTTTAAAATTAAAAAAATGTTTTTTTATTATAAATTTTGTTAAGTTATTCTTAATGTTTTTCCAATGATTTATTTATTTATTTTATTTTGTTATATTTTTTAAATTTGTTTGTAATTTTTTTAATTATGTAATTGGGAAAATTATATTAAATAAAAAACTGTTAGTAGACTCACAGAGAAGAGAAATACATTGTCCATAGAGTCTTAATCCCGACTGCCAAAAACATGCTCAATATCTACTGTACTTGCTAAGAAAACTGCGAACACTATCTTTCTAATACTACTGTCATGTCTACTCCAACTATATAAACGATAGAAGGTGCCTAAGAAAAAAACACAAAAATACATCATGAACTTATTAAAAGGAAGCTACATTCCTTTATTGGGCAAGTCAGATGATGCTGAGGATGGGGGCCTGTTCAAATCTGGGACTGCCCTCTGTGGCACTGGAGAAGAAGCCTCATCAGATATACCAAAGAGAAATGTGTTAGTGTTGGACTGCACCGGGTGGCGATGAACTTCCTCCACTTCCGTCTGAATTGCACCCATCTCATCTTCAAGCCATTGATTCATTGTACACTAATCTATCAGGAGCTCCATATGCTACACAAACTGGGTTGAGAGATTGTCCAACCTGATAAAAATCACTTGCACCATATGCTCCAATTAATCCAATTCCTCGCTTAAACACCCCTTGTGACTTCTATCATATCCCCTTTGGCTATTTTCCATCATGAGTGGGAGATTTTCAAGGCGAAGACATAAACGAAGATACGAGGACCTGGCTTCCCTCTTCCAAGTGTATTCTTATGTTTTTGAGGATTAGAGAAAACCACTAGAAATAAGCACCAAAATGCGTCTGTCCACCTCCTCCATCTTTGGTAAGGTGACTGACACAAGAGATGAAACATACTCCCTATGAAATCCCACTTGATGCGGATCTTCCATAGAACATTCAAACCATGATTGAAATGCATGGATGAGGGGAGAATCATGGGGATGACACAACCAGAAGTAGGGGGTACCATTGCCATGAATTCAAAGGAAATTGAACTGTCACAGAACTGTACTGGAGTGCGTGCGAGAGAGGCACCATCACCTTGAGCGTATGAAATGAGATGTGAAACATGCCGAGAAATTAATAATCCCTCCTTCCAGCTCATAGCCATGTGCATTGAACAAACACAACATGTCCAAGCCATAAAATTTCGATGTGACGAAGGGAGGAGATACATGTTCTTTCTTAGGTGGCATGGGGAATAGGGCAGCCCAAACCTTGGGGTGCTGCACTCAAACAAAAATGTAGAAACCATAGGATGAAGAGTGAGAGAGGTGTTGCTAGGGGAGAGGGTCCCACAAAACTGTGTCATTGATACATATAATTCCTCTTTCCTATTGAGTGGCTTTATTTGCTTGCATATATGTTGTATTATTATTTTTCCTAAGCACATGATAGATTTGTGTGTCC
>JASDQU010818468.1:37992-48875 GCA_032191745.1 Picea mariana | reverse complement strand
CACCTCATGATTTCCCGAGGTCCAATGCGAGTCAACGTTGACTCCCCTCTACTATCGGGACTTCTCCCTGTCGGTAAATCGCTACTCGTGACGTCGACAAGATGAATTGCCAAACTCCGAACCCCAATGGTACGATTGTCCGAAATACGTGTGGACTTGAATTCTCCACTCTCTACCCTTCTGTCAGGATCTCGGAACTCGTGGGATCGAGAGTTCTGACGTCGAAGAACTCGGGACTTACCTTTCCCCAAACTCCAATACAGTGCCACCTGTACTCCATAAATCCCCGTGGTCCCACAATGCCACGTCACTGTCGGGATATCGCGTATCGTGAATCCGACCTGCAAGTGTCCTCTGCTGTTGAGAACCCCGATTCTCAAAGTCCCGATTCCCTGGGATCTCCTGACAGGCGTCCCAATGATCAGTGGTTAGGATTCTATCGAGATATCATGGATCACGATATCGCCACTTCCACTCCACCAACTTGGTGCCCCAACTCGCGATATGCCGATATGCGATGGCACGCGTGGATATAACGGTCCCTATGAACCCAGATCAATGGTGCTTACTTCATCCTGAGCTCCGAACTATAAATGCTTGCACGATAACATCCGTGTACCTTTGCACGATCTAACGGTCCTCGTGTTCTCGTGAAATCCCTCTAGGAGATTTCAACCGTCCATCCTTCTTTTGGTATTCCTACGAAATGGATTCCAATGCTCCTTCTACGAGAACTTGTTCAACCACTCACCACCCTTGGGAGCTTCTCTCGGCCTTTCCACAATGCTCCTAAAATTCCCTCTTAGTGAATTGTAGGCCTATTCCTCCTGAACTTGTCCTCATTTCACAAGTCTTTATGGGAACTTCTTGCCCGCACTCCTCGCGACAGATCTTCGAACTCGACTAAGTATTGGAACTCTTCGATCCTGCGCACTCCTGCAGCAGAAATCCTTCAACTCTTTTCTCAGAATCGCAACTCTAAGTCTTCATATAGCCTGCGCATGCCTTGCACAGCTCTGGTGTCAAATCTTCACTTCTGAGATGAATAGAAGCAACAGCTTTCTCTAAATTGAACCTTGCAGTCTCGCACTCCTTGTGGACAGATTCAACTGCACTCCTTGTAGTAATTCTCTGGCTCACTTAGAGAAACAATTGAAACGTATTCACTCATTCTCTCAAACTTCAAATCAACTATGAAATCACATGCACAGCATATAAAAGCAAGTGCATAACAGGAAGCAAATACTCATGAGTGTAACATCAACAATACACAAAGAATAACACAACCATGGAATTTGAATCAAAGATTTTCTATTAATTCAATATCTGTACATGGTGGTTCTGCTCACAATTTCTCTGCTCTGCTCTCTTCTTGCTCCTGTTTCTCATGTGTTACAATGTACAAAGGAGGGTTTCTATATCCCGTTTCCCTCTCGAATTCTAAAGCTATCAAATCTACAATTAATTTCCTATCTACCAACATTAAATCTATTAAATGCCTCAACTACCTAAGGACGAGAGCTTAAAGTCTCAAGGTACCCTTTACAATACAAGTGTGCTTCTTTATGAATCACTTCATTAAAGAGCAGCGCGACAATTTTCAAGTATTTCAAAATGTGTGCCGGCGCTGTCCAGCTGTCCTTTCTGCTCCATGCGCTGGCTCGCATGATGAGTGAGCGATGCTCCTGCATCATACTCCTCGGCTTGAAAATATTCATGGGCTCCTATCCATGAGCTCCTGCATGGTCTGTCCATGCTTCTGTATAACTACCTCAGTCTCCCAGCTGGCATCTTCCACTGGGTGGTTCTTCCATTTCACCAGGTACTCAAAATACTGCTTCCGTCTGGTCTTCTTTCCTGCTCGCTTGTCCAGTATGCATTCCATCTGCGGCTTTTGTGCAACTGGTAATTTCTTCTACCATTGGATCACTGGTTCCTCAGCTCCAACCTCTACTTCTCCATCCCTATATGGGTATAAATCTGAAATATTAAAAATCAGATATATCCCGATGCCATCCGGCAACTAAATTTCATATGCATTCACTCCAAACTTCTTCAGGACTCTGCAAGGCCTGATTTTCTTCATCTTCAACTTGTTATATGTTCCCCTTGGGAAACTTTCTTTCCTTAGATGTGCCAGAACCACATCGCCAACTTTGAATTTAAGTTGTCTCCGATTTTGATCTGCTCTGCGCTTATACTTCTGATTTGACTTCTGCAGTCATTGCTTCACCTTCGTGTGAAGTTCCTCCATCGCCTCAGTGAATTCTTCTACGCTAATGTTGCTAGTCGTAGCCTGTTCTGACTCCCTGAGTTTAGAAACTGATGCAGGAGCATCTACGACTTAATCAAGCGAGCCAGCGTGGAGGGAAGAGAGGAACAGCTGGACAGCGCCAGCGTATACATTTTTGAATTTACTTTGAAAAGATTGGTGCGCCATCGTTTAAAGGAAGGCATTCAAAGTTGAGCGCATTTGTATTGTAATATAGATAAGAAGGCATTCAATAGTTTTAATGCTGGTGGATAGGAGTTAACTGTAGATTAGACAGGTTTTACTTTCGAGAGGGAAAACGGAGTATAGACACCCTCCCTTGTATCATTGTAGTAGGAGCATTAGATTATTCAGCATTAGCATTCTGAGAAGAGAAGAGCAGAGCAGAGAGCTTGTGGAGAACCTCCATGTACAGACATTGAATTAATAGGAAAGACTTTGATTCAATTCCATGGATGTGTTTGATCTCTGTGTGTTGTTGATATTATGCTTATGCATGTTTGCTTCTTTTTATGCTTATCTTCTTTATGCTGCATATGTGATTGCATATCAGGTTTGAAACCTGAGGGAATGAAGTGAATGAGTTTCAAGTGTTTCTCTGTTTGAGCCAGGAGATTCCTGCATAGAGTGCAGTGGAATTCCTCCGTATAGAGTGCGTCGAGGAGGCTCTACAGTTAAACACTCATTCTCATTTAACCCGGAGTTGATTTTTGTTATTCGAGCCGTGCAGGGAAGTGCAGGTTCGATTGAAGTCTCAGTAGAAAGTTTGAGAAGGATAAGGCCGGGAATAGCTGCGACTGCGAGTGCACAGAACCTGGAAGACTTCAGCACTAAGGAAAGTTGTTGAAGGTCGAGCACAGGAAGCGTGTTCGAGAAGTTCTGAAGGAGTCAGAATTCTAGAAGCTCAGGAGGGATATTACCTTGGGCTCAGTTGAGGAGGCAAAGGTGGTGAAGCAGAGAATCCTTCAGAGGAAGAGAATCGACGGCTTGAAGCTGTCGAGCAGAATCACAAAATGTTGTAGACTGACAGGTCATGGAAGAGCTGCGAGGGAGTCCTCTCTCAGGTGCACGGGGAAGTCCGTTTGATATTATACATCGGCATATCGGGGTTGGTGAGTGCAAGAAACACATGCACATCGAAATCGCGAATCATGATCCCCCGATCAAATCGGAGTCGTCCATCATTGGAGGGATAGGTGGCACGAGATCCTGAGGATTTGGGGCTCGGTACTTCGACGGTTGTAAAGTTGAGAGGAGCACGGAGAAGTCGTGAGGTCGCGAGTTGCGACGGGTCCCACGGAGTGTGTGTGGGATACCACACGTGGTATCGCGCGTCGACGTTCGGAGGAATGAAAGGTGAGTGACCCTATACCTTTCATCTGCTGATTTTCCGATAGGGAAATCCCCGATACCTAGGAGCGTTGATCGTTGACATCGGGGATCGGGGTTTCGGTGTTTGATTACACAAGGACAGTGTTGCAAGCCTTGCGATATCGCGAGACCTGATCTCCCGATACGCGAAGAGGAGATCGCCGAGAGGTAAACTGTGGGTAAGAAAAATTCCCGAGGGAGTTGGAAGAGCATCGACTCTTCGGGCCTTAGAAAAAGAGAAGGTCCTGGTGGAGCGACCGCCCACTGAGGGGTAGGGTTGCATCAGGGTGGTATCAGAGCCTAGAACTTGTCTGTGTATTTTAGGCGAAAGGAGAAGAGAAGGATACTCTGATACACATGACTTGTGTCAGAGTGGTATCAGAGCGGGAGTTTGGAGTTCTCTTTGTTCGGGTAGCAGAGAAAAGAAGATTTCATCATGCCACCAAGACGAGAAAGACAGTCACCTGATCGTGAAGACAGGGACGCGCGAAGAAGGGGTAGGCCAGCAGGTAACCCAGAGATGGAGTGGCAAATATGATATCTCAGAGCGAGACTCGAAGAGATGGAGACCACCCAGAGGCGTGGAGATGGTACAACAGAGTTCAGCGATCCTGAGATCGAAGAGGAAGCTGGACATGCTGAAGAAGAAGTCACAGCAGAAGATGCGTCAACAGAGAGGTTGATAAGAGCTATTTCGAGGATGAGCTCAAAAAAAAAGATGGACATTCCCGTCTATGAGGGAAGTCTAAATGCAGAGGAGTTGCTGGATTGGATCCAAGTACTCGATACCTACTTCGATTATGAGGATATCGAAGAGGACAAGAAGATAAGACATGCTGTCATGAAGTTGAAAGGACATGCAGCCTTATGGTGGGACGAACTGCAGGCAGAGAGACGTTCCCGAGGCAAACAGAAGATCAAAAGCTGGGATCGGATGATCGCCAAGATGAAGGTGAAGTTCATTCCGAGGGACTACCAGATCACTCTGTTCAGGCGCATGCAAAACCTGAGGCAAAAGTTGATTTCGGTGAGAGAATACACCGAGGAGTTCTACAGGCTCAACATCAGAGCTGGTCATTGGGAGAGTGATGACGAAAAGGTGGCGAGATACCTGAATGGTCTCAGGTATGACATTCAGGATGAATTGAGCATGGTTACCATCCGCATAGTTGAGGATGCGTACCAGATGGCTCTGAAGACAGAAGAAAAGTTGAGCCGCAATCAAGGTCAGCGAGGGCGAGGAAGAAGTCAACCCAGAGGCAAAGTTGTTGCCCCAGAGAGAGCTCAAAATCCCAAGGAGGATTGGAGGAGACCTGAGGGAAAATATGAAAGAGGTGGAACCTCACAGCAGAGGCAGCAAAATTTTGAGCCAAGGAGACAGCACATGATCAGCAAGGAGGATATGCTGACATGAACACATTTCCTCGTACTTGAGGTCGAGGCAGAGGTCGAGGAGGAGTTACCACATGTTTCACGTGTGGTAAAGATGGACACAAGGATGTTGACTGTCCAGACAGGAAAATGGACGGAGGAAAATCTCACATCGCTGAGGCGCAGCAGAGGCGTGATGTCGAGAGCGAGGATGCTGACAGCGGTAGATCGCTGGGGATGCACAAAATTCTTTTAGCACCTAAGAAAGAAGTGGAAAGCTCAGTGCAGCGGAGCAGACTGTTCAGAACGACTTGTACAACCCAGGACAGGAAATTCAAAGTCATCATTAACAGCGGGAGCACCGACAATCTCGTTGCGACCGAGATGGTTGAGAAATTGGAGCTGACGATAACTAAGCACCCGAGCCCATATAAAGTCTCGTGGTTACAGAAAGGACACCGGGTAAGTGTCACTAAACAATGCTTAGTTAAATTTAAAATTAGGAATTATCATGATGAGATTCTGTGCGATGTTATTCCCATGGACGTGTGCCATATATTGCTAGGTAGACCATGGCAGTATGATAGGAATGGTGTTCATGACGGGAGGATGAACACATACACCTTAGAGAAGGATGGAAGAAGTCATAAACTGCTGCCGATAAAAGATAAGGAAGTAAAGCCTGAAACGAGCAGCACGATACTTCTCATGAGTGAAAAAGAACTTCTCACGGAGCTGGAGAAGGATGAAGATCCACAATTCTTTGTTGTCAGGAAACCGAGGATTATCCTGACAAGCACAAGAGTGGATGACTTGTCATAGGAGATTCAACAACTGCTAGGAGAGTTTGTTGATATCATCGTGGATGAACTACCGTGTTCATTGCCACCAATGAGGAGTGTGAGTCATCATATTGACCTCATACCCGGAGCAAGTTTTCCAAACAAGGCAGCGTACAGGTTGACACCTCAGGAGAATGAGGAAGTCAAAAGGTAGGTACAGGATCTGCAGGATAAGGGACTGGTCAGAGAGAGTCTGAGTCCATGTGTTGTTCCGACCGTATTGATCCCGAAGAAGGATGGAGGCTGGAGAATGTGTACAGACTCCAGGGCGATAAATAAGATCACCATCAGGTACAGGTTTCCACTGCCACGAATGGATGACCTGATGGATTGCCTAAGTGGGGCGAATTATTTTTCCAAGATTGATCTCAAAAGCGGATATCATCAGATCTGGATGAGAGAGGGAGATGAATGGAAGACGACATTCAAAACAAACGAAGGTTTGTACAAATGGTTGGTCATGCCGTTTGGGTTGACAAACGCACCAAGCACTTTTATGAGGCTGGTGAATGAAGTCTTGCGGGAATTCATTGGAAAATTTGTGGTCGTATACTTGGACGACATACTGATTTTCAGCAAGACAAGGGCTGAGCATTTGAGGCATTTAGCCATTGTGATGAGAAGGCTACAGCAGGAGAAACTACTGATAAATTTGAAGAAGTGCTCATTCATGCAGACAGAACTCGTATATCTGGGTTTTGTAATATCGGCGAATGAATTGAAGATGGATCCTGAGAAGGTGGAAGTAATCAGGAATTGGCCATCGCCGAGGAATGTCTTTGAGGTAAGGAGTTTTCATGGACTCGCTAGTTTTTACAGAAAGTTCATTTGTAACTTCAGTGGAATTAGCGTCGCAATGATGGACACTATGAGGAAGCGGCACAAAATTTTTCAGTGGACAGTCGAGGCTGAGAGAAGCTTCAATCTGTTGAAGCGAAAGATAACTGGGCAACCAATCCTAGTGCTACCTGATTTTCAGAAGACCTTCCAAGTGAAGTGTGACGCCAGCGGGTATGTTGTTGGAGGGGTTCTGAGTCAGGATGACAGACCTGTGGCCTATTACAGCGAGAAGCTAGATGATGCGAAGTGGAAGTAATCCACGTATGATAAAGAATTCTATGCCATTGTCCAAGCATTGAAGAAGTGGAGGCATTATCTCATACCCAAGGAATTTGTGCTATACAGTGATAATCACGCATTGCAATTTGTAGGTCAACAGGAAAAGTTGAATCAGAAGCATGCGAAGTGGGTGGAATACATGCAGAATTTCACCTTTGTCATAAAGAACATTTCGGGGACTGCGAACAAGGTGGATGACGCCTTGAGCAGAAAATGTTTATTGCTGCAGGAGTTTAGGATCAAAACGCTGGGTTTTGAGAACCTGAAGGAGATGTATGCAGGTGATGCTGATTTCGGGGAAGCTTATGAGGCAGCCGAGAATCTGGTGCTTAGGGATAGGAGCCCGTGGATATATTTCTTGATACAGAATGGATTGCTATTCAAGGGCAATCAATTGTGCATTCCAGATTACTCTATGAGAGAGAATTTGGTAAAGGAGAAGCACAGCGGGGGCTTAGCAGGTCATTTTGGACATGACAAAACATTCACCAAGCTGAGCGAATCGTACTTTTGTCCAGGGATGCGCACAGATGTAAAATGGTTTGTTGACAGGTGTAGAATATGTCAACATGCAAAAGGCCGAAAGCAGAATGCTGGGTTATATCAGCCATTGCCCATACCCGAAAGGCCATGGGAAGCCATTAGTATGGATTTTGTGTTGGGTTTACCGAGAACTCAGAGAGGAGTTGATTCCACCTTTGTGGTGGTGGACCGGTTTTCAAAGATGGCACATTTCATTCTGTGTCATAAGACAAGCGATGCGACACACATCGCGAATTTGTTTTTCAAAGAGATTGTGCGATTGCATGGATTGCCGAAGAGCGTAGTCTCGGATCGGGATACCAAGTTCATAGGTCATTTTTGGAGGATGCTATGGAAGAAGCTGGGGACGGATTTGGTGTTCAGCTCAGCATACCATCCGCAGACAGATGGACAGACCGAAGTAGTCAACAGAAGCTTGGGGGATCTGTTGAGGAGCCTGGTGACAGAGCATCACAGTAGTTGGGATCAGATCCTACCACAGGCTGAATTTGCATACAACGATTCGGTGAATCGAAGTACAGGTAAGAGCCCATTCCAAATTTTGTATGGGACACAACCGAGGGGAGTTTCTGAGCTCAGGGAGTCAGAACAGGCTGAAACTAGCAGCGCGAGAGCTGAAGAGTTCACCAAGGCGATGCAAGAACTTCACGCAGAGGTGAAGCAGCGACTGCAGAAGTCGAACCAAGAGTACAAGTGCAGAGCCGATTAGCGGAAGAGACAACTTCAGTTTGAAGTTGGTGACATAGTTCTGGCACACTTAAGGAAGGAAAGGTTCCCAAGGGGAACGTACAACAAGCTCAAGATGAAGAAGATTGGACCATGCAGAGTCCTGAAAAAGTATGGAGAAAATGCATATGAGCTTGAGTTGCCAGAGGGCATCGAGATATCTCCGATTTTCAACGTTTCGGATTTATACCCATACAGGGCCAAGGAAGCAGACACTGGAACTGAGGAACCAATGATCCAGTGGCAGAAACAATTACCAGTTGCACAAAAACCGCAGATGGAGTGCATACTGGAGAAACGAGCAGGCAAGAAGACCAGGAGGAAGCAATATTTTGAGTACCTGGTGAAATGGAAGAACCACCCAGTGGAGGATGCCAGCTGGGAAACAGAGGCAGTTATACAAAAGCATGGACACACCGTGCAGCAGCTCATGGACAGGAGCCCATGAAATCTTTTGAGCCGAGGAGTATGATGCAGAAGCATCTATGACTTAATCAAGCGAGCCAGCGTGGAGGGAAGAGAGGAACAGCTGGAAGCGCCAGCGTATACGTTTTTGAATTTACTTTGAAAAGATTGTTGCGCCATCGTTTGAAGGAAGGCATTCAAAGCCGGGCGCATTTGTATTGTAATATAGATAAGAAGTCATTTAATAGTTTTAATGCTGGTGGATAGGAGTTAACTGTAGATTAGACAGGTTTTACTTTCGAGAGGGAAAACGGAGTATAGACACCCTCCCTTGTATCATTGTAGTAGGAGCATTAGATTATTCAGCATTAGCATTCTGAGAAGAGAAGAGCAGAGMAGAGAGCTTGTGGAGAACCTCCATGTACAGACATTGAATTAATAGGAAAKACTTTGATTCAATTCCATGGATGTGTTTGATCTCTGTGTGTTGTTGATATTATGCTTATGCATGTTTGCTTCTTTTTATGCTTATCTTCTTTATGCTACATATGTGATTGCATATCAGGTTCGAAACCTGAGGGAATGAAGTGAATGAGTTTCAAGTGTTTCTCTGTTTGAGCCAGGAGATTCCTGCATAAAGTGCAGTGGAATTCCTCCGTATAGAGTGCGTCGAGGAGGCTCTACAGTTAAACACTCATTCTCATTTAACCCGGAGTTGATTTGTGTTATTCGAGCCATGCAGGGACGTGCAGGTTGGTTTGATGTCTCAGTAGCAAATCTGAGAAGGATAAGGCCAGGAATAGCTGCGACGGCGAGTGCAGAGAACCTGGAAGACTTCAGCACTAAGGAAAGTGGTTGAAGGTCGAGCACAGGGAGCATGTTCGAGAAGTTATGAAGGAGTCAGAATTCCAGAAGCTCAGGAGGGATATTAACTTGGGCTCAGTTGAGGAGGCAAAGGTGGTGAAGCGGAGAATCCTTCAGAGGAAGAGAATCGACGACTTGAAGTTGTCGATCAGAATCACAAAATCCCGTAGACCGACAGGTCGTGGAAGAGTTGTGAGGGAGTCCTCTCTTAGGTGCATGGGGAAGTCCATTTGATATTATACATCGGCATATCGGGGTTGGTGAGTGCAAGAAACACATGCACGTCGAAATCGCGAATCGCGATCCCCCGATCAAATCGGAGTCGTCCATCGTTGGAGGGACAGGTGGCACAAGATCCTAAGGATACGGGGCTTGGTACTTCGGCGGTTGTAAAGTCGAGAGGAGCACGGAGAAGTCGCGAGGTCGCGAGTTGCGACGGGTCCCACGGAGTGTGTGTGGGATACCACACGTGGTATCGCGCGTCGACGTTCGGAGGAATGAAAGGTGAGTGACCTTATACCTTTCATCTGCCGATTTTCCGATAGGGAAATCCCCGATACCTAGGAGCGTTGACTGTTGATATCGGGGATCGAGGTTTTGGTGTTTGATTACACAAGGACAGTGTTGCAAGCCTCGCGATATCGTGAGACCCGATCTCCCGATACGCGAAGAGGAGATCGCCGAGAGGTAAACTGTGGGTAAGAAAAATTCTGGAGGGAGTTGGAAGAGCATCGACTCTTCGGGCCTTAGAAAAAGAGAAGGTCCTGGTGGAGCGACCGCCCACTGAGGGGTAGGGTTGTGCCAGAAACTCCCCTTGGTTGTTTTCCATACACAATCTGAAATGGACTCTTGACTGTACTCCAATTCACCGAATCGTTGTATGCAAACTCTGCCTATGGAAAAATGTTGTCCCAGCTGCTATGGTGCTCCATCACCAAGCTCCTCAGTAAGTCTCCTAGACTTTTGTTTACCACCTCGGTTTTTCCATCTGTCTGCGGATGATAAGCAGAACTAAACGCCAAGTTAGTCCCTAGCTTCTTCCATAGCATCCTCCAAAAATAACCTAAGAACTTTGTATCCCTGTCCGAGACTATGCTTCTTGGCAATCCATGCAGTCTTATGATTTCTTTGAAAAACAAGTTTGCGATGTGTGTCGCATCACTGGTCTTTTGACACGGAATAAAATGTGCCATCTTCGAAAACCTGTCTACCACCACAAAGATGGAATCAACTCCTCTCTGCGTCCTTGGCAAACCCAATACAAAATCCATGCTGATCACCTCCCATGGCCTCTCGGGTATGGGTAATGGCTGATAAAAACCTACGTTCTTCTTTCGGCCCTTTGAATGTTGACATATCCTACATTTGTC